>NJRP01000238.1:146849-166922 GCA_003063835.1 Aphaenogaster floridana | reverse complement strand
CAACTATAATAATTAACTATAATAATTATAGTTAAATTATGGTATTTGTAACTATTTTTTTGTTATTATTACTAACATTCTAGCAATAATAACTATAAAAATGGCGCACCTAACCATAATTATTTACAATTTAATTATAGTCATGAATATCATAAATTTTTCTATCAGTGTTAATTCGCGAATTAAATGGCACCGTTTTTTTACGACTAAATCAATATTCATCCTAAAAATTCTTGAAATTTACGAAATTTTATTACATTCCTGTAGCCTCTCATCGAACATAAAGTTCTTCCCGCTCGACAAAACTTAACACTAAAGCTACCGACAATTTATATATACCTATATTTCTATATACCGAACCGGATTATATGTATATTAAGAAAAAGTCGTGAAGTCAAATGAGGAAAAGCGATAACATTGAATGCAGAATTTTTAATCAAAAGTTTAAAAATGGTTATTTGACCGACGATGGTAGTTTTAGTGTTAATCAAAAGTTTAAAAACGGTCATTTGACCGGCGCGGCGGTGGTAGGTTTAGTGTTAAATCTTCTTTCTATTATATAAATATAATATTCGTTTTCGTTGTATATTCAGAGAAATATCCAAAATATTGCCCGAGTGCGTCTGTCAGCGTTTGAATCTTGGAAACAGAAAGATCCAACCATCCTATCTCAGGTATTTTCGAAGATACCTACCGGTCGGAATGCTCATTGTTTCGCGGCGCCTCGTCAGGAGAGAAATCGCCAGGTAACAAATAACACAGCAAACAAAGCGCTGTAGCACGTCGCTAATTACATCGCGCACATTTGCTCTAATTACGTACATAGCTGCTCCTTGCGCGACTAAAGGCCCATCTACATAGGTCGCGACACGCAAAACGCAGCTCGCACTGTTCGCAGACGCAGAGAAAACGTATCACGCATCCGCAAGTCATTCATCTATTCATGCGGATGCGTGATACGTTTTTTTTTTGCGTTTGCAAACTGCGTTTTGCGTGTAGCGACTTATGTATACTGAGAAAAAAATGCTGTATTAAAAGAATAATCTAAATATTTGGTCCGATCATAATACAATTGAATGAACTATTTATGTTTGTGGCAGCTTTTTTCTTAAGGATTATTCTTTTAATAATCTAGATATTTGGTCCAATCATAATACAATTGAATGAACTATTTATGTTTGTGGCAGTCCGTGACGTACACTTTAATTGAAGCAACAGCATTTTTTTCTTCTGTGTAGGCCTTTACGCGATATTATGAATCGACGACGTGCAAATGTGAGCGCACGCTTCGAGGAAGGAAAGAAAAATAAAGGACGGATATTTAAATGTTTAACGCGTCGCGGGCACCAGAGTTATGTGCGTCGGCAAACGAGGAATCCCGGCGTTAACGTCGCGGTCGTTTTCCATGCACGGAATGCTGATAGCGCGCAACTCTGTTTCAGGGTCTAATCATGCAAATGTATGAGCCGTTAATTAAAACCGACGTAAACTGTATCTCGCGGGACGCGAGGAGGGAAGCAGGGGGACGATCGACGGGTTTTTTGCGTCCGTCGCCGCTGTAAAGTAACGCGAGCGAATTTTTCTCGGTTTTCGATCAAACGCCTCGCGCTCTAAAAGTTTGCCGGTCTTAAATATGTCGGACGAAACTGCACGCTGCAATTATCAGCGAAGGCCTTCAAATGGGAGAGGTTGAGAGAGCAATTAACGCGATCACACAACATCGTGCGTACTTTACGTAATATCGTGTGTCTTATTATGTTTATTATACAAGGTGAGGCACCTAACTTGTCTTGAATAACTCTTCTATATTATGATTTTATAAAAAATTATATACAAAAGATGCATAGAAACACCTTCGTCTACAGAAAAAGTACATACACTACGTAATGTGCTCCTCGAAGCTATGAAATTTTTGTATATAACAATTTTATATAAAGCATATAATTTAGAAGTTATTCAAAGTGTACAAGTTAAGTACCGCATCCTGTCTTATTTACTATATTTTTTATATAGCAAGGCTTTTACGAGGAAAAAACGTTGTTCACTTACGTTGGAAAAATAGGAATAATGTTTGTAACGATAAATTATTTGTACGAATGCAGCAGAAAACGTTTCTCACATCTTCTTCAGAGAAGGCTTTCATGTAACCATTCTCTCCCTCGTGTTTTGATTACCGAAAGCGGTCACTATCAAAATGCGAAGAGTGCGCGTCGAGCAAAACCGGCCGAGCCTATTTTCGATCGCGCGACCGAATTGGAGAACGCATTCTGCGGTTAGGTGGAAACAAATGAAGCAAATTCGCGGAATACCGGGTAAAGTGACCGCCGTCTTTCATGGCGCTTCGAACAGAAATTCGAATACAGCCGCCTAATCGCTAGTCAAACCCGTTCAGAGTGTGAAGTTAGCGCCAGACTATTTGCGGCGATTCGTGGTTCGAGACAGAATTCGAAATTCGCAATTCGTATGAGATCCGCGAATAGTGTAAATAGGCATATTCATCGAATTTGCATTCATTGTTTACCATACGTGCCAGTTCGCCAACGGAGTGGGTTTTTTTGACGAAATCAAAGGGCGCGAATCACCAGGAATCGCGTATAGTCTGCTAGCTTAAGATCGAGTACACAATTCGATTTTTTGCACCATTTCAAAATCCGATTATCTAAACTTATTCATTGCCATATCGCGTAGTTATCACTCAGAACCGAGGGGTAAACCGCTGAGGGCATTGTACAGATTTGGGGCATTAGTGGGCATTACTAGGGCACATTAGTGGGCATTACATGAAAAATTCACTAGTAATGCCCAAAAATTGTGTACTTTTAGTGTATTTTTGTGTACTTTGTGTACTTAGTAATGCCCAATTCTGGGCATTACTATAAATAGATATATGATTTATCGATCCCCTCTCGGGGTTACAATTTACTTACACCCATCACTCATTTCAACCGCAACTTAACCTACTTAACTCGGAGTGTGTGGACCAACGCTTAACGTCTCTTTCCGAAAGACCGAGCCCAGTTTTTCATACACGAGTCTCCTTCCACTCAATGTGGGCATTACTAGGCAGTGGTGTACACAATTTTGGTCAGCGATTTACCCCTCGCTCAGAACGTTCAGAGAATAACATTCATTAAACTTTGCCGAGGATTTTTGTTTGCCACGAGTTTCTCAGATATTCAGTGCCTCGATTAACGAACTGTGCGCCAAAGAGGCATCGGAATGATGAAACAACACAGATCTCTTTTTTTCACATCGATATCTTTTTCATACCACCGAAAATCGGATTCGCATCGAGATTTGTACCGCGAGCTCGCATTACCGCGATCTCGCAATTCCAATTGTTAATTTAATTATTCTTTGTTCTCGGCATGCGGCGGTACCTGCATCGCGGTCATCGACTCAATTATTCATCCGGCTCATTGAACACATTATCGAATTAATCGCGAGCATAAATTAAAGACTCGCGATCCTATCGTTGACGCGCTCGTGCGAGCGCGCACGCACTCGCCATTCTTACTCGCGAATAATATAGCGCCGCAATAATTATAAGCGATAAATACAGCTGATATTAATGTTGTCCCGCGATAATTGCGACTTCGTCGGATCGCACGCTCGCTCGCGCGCGCTCGCGCTCGCGCGAAAAACACGTGTTAAACGCAACACTGTAACATTTAATTACAGAAAATCATCGGCGAATCGTTTCGCGCCGTTGAATATTCCATGTATCCGATTATGAAAATGCGATAACTCGCGTTAATAATAAATGAGCATACGAGCGCCGGTTGCACGTGGAAAAGGCTCGACTCCTGCATGAGCGGCATCATCGACTCTACATTACAACGATAAGTTCCCCGCGTTGCGTAACATATTATTAGACTACTAACATACTATCATTCCCGTTCCGAATCCAGTAGCAAGCACTAATTTTCGCACCAAGATCGCGAATCGCCGATGCGACGTATCAGCAATGGGAGGATTAAGATCTTCTGTTTCTCTCTCTCTCTCTCTCTCTCTCTCTCTCTCTCTCTCTCTCCCTCATTTATTATATTGTACATAAATGTATTTAATTTTTCTCTATTTGTAATCTTTTTCTTTTGTAATTTTCATCATTTTTATATTAACTTGATATCTAAATGTAGCACGTCATGCCAAAAACATGTATATAATTCAGCGTTTGAGAGAATGCTATCCTAGAACGTTTAATAAATGGCGATATCTTCCCCCCTCCCCCTCTATCATCTTTCGATATTGAAGTTTGTATTGTAGGAAGTGATAAAATGAGTCCGGGAGGGATATCGAATTATTCAAAAAAGTCCAATATATCCAATTTATAGGGAAGAAATGTCCATGCTCAGGACGAGCAACGTCCTGAGTCAATTATATTACAAATAATAATAAATTCGAAAGTAACGATCTATCGTCAACGGTTACCCGTATTCTATACATCTGGTGACGGTTCGCCTACAGTATGAGGAATGTAATGTTCGGTGAATGCCAGAGTTCCGTAGATGATAATCGCAAATTGTTTTTAATTTTATTACTCCGAAATTTAAAGCTATGACGTTTGTCACCGTCGGATATTACTCCCAGCTTTTCCGATACTGTAACAGAAATACATTAAACGATAAAAAAAGTCTCGCGCTCGCCGCTAAACGGGTGCCACGATTTGCCGCGGTAATATGCATCTTGGATTAACATTATCGTTCGTTATACACGCGACTTGACGCAACATTAGCATATACCGAATGTCGACGAAAGTTTTTGCCAAATTAACGATGAGTACTTTAGCGAGATGAACAGCGTCGATCTCCCTTAGACATGTTTTGGCATTTCTACAATCGTTTTTCAAGCGGCGGCATAATTAACGATTGATCTCGTCGATTGCGCATTTCCACGGGCGTATTAACAGGTTCCACGTCCGCTCCGCTTCACCCTCGTCTCTCCCGCTTGCGGCCATCTATCCTTGATTTACGGTCAATATTACGTCGGAAAATACGAAGGCGATACGCGTCTTCGGTAATGGACGATGCTCCAAGGTTTATTTACCACAAGTGCACTTCATTAACTGTAAAGTGTTCGAAAAGCATCCACGGATCCGAGATCGGCGACTTTTTTCTTTCCTTCTTTTTTTTCCTTTTCTTTTTTCCCGCGGAGGTTGAGCGCAATCTTTTTATGATTCGCACCGCAACGCGCGTCGTCGCTCATAAATCACGCGGACTTTAACGTCCGGCTTATCACACGACAAAAAGATTTTATTCACCTGCGATGACTAGACACGCGTACGACGACTTCCCGGTAATTTCAATGCCAACGGCATTGTAATGACGTCGCGTCGCGAAACGAGGCCGTTTCGCATGCTTGCGCGCTCATCAGATCGAAATATTCGAGATGCCGTGTGTGTCGCTACAGTGTAATAATTTAGGATCGTTTGTGCGTGCACTTTGCGTACAGACGCGAGACGCTAATCGTTCGAGGCGTATTATCCGTCGTTATTGCAGGATCATTTTTTTCCGCTCTCTACGACTTCACATCCGAGAGGTATTCACAATCGTTTAGCAGATAATCGTAAGATTGTCGCACGTCATTATTAAGACTGCACATTACTCGGATACCCGAGTGACGAATCTTCGAAGACGTTAAGAAAATGATTTGAAAAAAAAAAAAGCAGAGATCGGAATACAAGCTCGAGTGTACGACGCTCCAGGTTGCACGTCGCTCGGACAAGATTAAATCAGAAACAGTTACATTGTTCCGAACCAAAGGTTCGTTCCGAGCGCAAACGAAAGTTGATTGATTTCGATTCGTTCCGTTATGGCTTCGATTTCGTGATTATTCGAACCACAAAGTTTGAACATGTTTAAGGAAACGTGGTTTATATTTATAAATAATAATTTATAACCGAGGGGTAAACCGCTGACTAAAATTGTGTACACCAAAGTACACAAAAGTATACTAAAAGTACACAATTTTTGGGCATTACTAATGAATTTTTTATGTAATGCCCACTAATGTGCCCTAGTAATACCCACTAATGCCCCAAATCTGTACATCACAATGCCCTCAGCGGTTTACCCCCCGTTTAGAACTATGTAAATAATTTATATATATATATATATATATAGATGGACACATCATATTATACATATTAATGTCTTTGTCCTCTAATTTACGCTGACTCAGCGTGGACGCGATAAAATAATGAATACAACAGGATGATTATTTGGCCACCTAATTAGGCGACGTGCGCGCAACGAAGTGACACATTAAGCTAATTGTCGAATGATTAGGTTTTTTTAAACGTTTAAACAGCGACGATGTAGCGAGCCAAATTGTCGTTAATTGATGGAGAAAAACTATTATCGTAAAAAAAGGATCGCTTTCAATCGAACAAGATTATTCGCAACGTAGAATGAATCGAGACAGTCACGACGAGATTTATTCACTTTCTGGACGAGAATTAGGATAATTTGTTCTATATGCACGCGAGTTTCGCGAATGTAGATCGGTGGGGAACGGAAAATATCATATCTTGTGGCTAGCGTATCTGACTTTTTGTGTATTTGAAGCCTGCGTGAAATAACGCGTGTCGAGCACGCATCTAGCGGCGTCTATCTTACTTTGCACAGATTTTACGCCTTCATTAGGCTCACGTTATAAGCAACATGACAGAAACGGCAATTGGTTCCTGCGCGTCGCGCGAAGCTCCTTCTTTATTTTAGTATCATATGAGCCTCTCGGAAGTTGGACTGATCAGCTCTATGAAATACGAAGCAGAGAAAATTGATGTGGTTGTAAATTGATCGCGTACTCCGGTATTAAAATTAAGAAATTTATTTTAAAAGTGGAGTTTGGCTTCCGGGGAGAGGCTACGTTATACAGTCAAGAAACTAATTATCTGGACAATGCACCATCTGCCAAATGATGCAATTAAGTATCAAAGCATCCCAATTAGCATATCAGAATAAGTATCTATGTGAATTATTGTTCTTCCATGATTTTCCGCAAAGAAAATCATACGTGCAAAAGAACATTTTCCAGGATTAAGGAAAATAGAGACATCTGAGGCAAAAGTAATTGTATCCTGTGTCCGGACAATTAGTTTCGTAAGTGTACCTCAAATCCGAGGGGCAAACCGCTGACCAAAATTGTGTACACCAATGCCTAGTAATGCCCAAAATTGGGCATTACTAAGTACACAAAAGTACACTAAAGGGCCATCTACAATGAGTCGCAGTCGTAAGAGTCGTAAAGAAATTGACCAATCACAGTTCATTATTCTTCTTGCGATCAAAGAATAATGAACTGTGATTGGTCAATTTCTTACGACTCTTACGACTGCGACTCATTGTAGATGGCCCATAAAAGTACACAATTTTTGGGCATTACTAATGAATTTTTTATGTAATGCCCACTAATGTGCCTTAGTAATGCCCACTAATGCCCTAAATCTGTACACCGCAATGCCCTCAGCGGTTTACCCCTCGCTCAAATCCGTGTGAAAACGAAAGAAAGAGATGACTCGAGTACTCACTCTGCGTGGGATCGGCGGGCTCGTCCTGTATGTTGACCGGTGAAATTTTCAGCGATCTCGGAGGGCCCTGAAAGCCGATGGGCCCGGGCCCCCCGGGTGCGCCCACCCGCTGCATCACGCCGGCAGCCCCTATTTCCGCAGCTCTGCCACTCCTGCGCACCTCGCGCGACGGTTTTCGAGCAATCTTGAAGCCTTCGTACGCCGACCACCGGCCGTACCCTTTAAACTCGCAAAACTTCGGCCCGGCGTGTCCGCTACTTTCGGAGCGCTACCGAGGTTCAGAGCGGGGGTCGAATCACCCCCGACACGGGAAATGTACAATAAAGGCAAGGGCTTTCCTGCCGTGTTTTCCCGTATTTCAAATAATTAAAACTCAATTCATACGCGATTAAGAAGCAAAGAACCGCGCGTCTTCCCGGGGAGCTATTCAATAAACCGCACGATATCAAGATTTGTACCTGTACCGAGATTTACATTATTGTTTCATCGAAATGGCCGAGTACTCGTTCGTAGGCAAGTTTTGC
This sequence comes from Aphaenogaster floridana, assembly GCA_003063835.1. Classification (NCBI taxonomy): domain Eukaryota; kingdom Metazoa; phylum Arthropoda; class Insecta; order Hymenoptera; family Formicidae; genus Aphaenogaster; species Aphaenogaster floridana. The sequence continues at coordinate 158,867 of NJRP01000238.1, read as the reverse complement.
CGAATCTTGAAGAGACCGAGTTAAATTAGTTTCGACCGGGTGTGGTTGGCGCCCCGATGTATCTGTTACTCCGGCTTTGTGTGCCGGCTTTCGCCAACCTGTCCAGTTTAATCGACACTTTCACGATCTCTCGTTTCGTTGGAAGTTGGCTATTTTTATTGATATTTCCACGATCTCTCGCTTCGTCGAGTATTATCTCAGTTCACCCGGCACTTCCCGATTGACTCTTCTCTCTCTCGCCGGGTTCGCGACTCTTCGCTCGATCCTTCCGCTCCTAACTCCTTCTCAGGATGTCGAATCACCGCACTATTTCGCGACACGCACTTGCTGAATGTCGCGAAACTTATCTCGCAAGCTTCGGCGAGAGGTTTCTCGCGGTTGTCAAACGCGTATGCGATCGTAGACACGATCGACGGCGACGCAGAACTTGAACAACATTCCTGATTCCCGCGGTCGGTTTCGTCGTTTTTGTCGGAGCAACTGGCTCCAAAATCGGCAACTCGCGGTCCCTCACCGGAATCGCGACACGATTACGTTGTCGTCACTCATCGGCAACGCGAGGCGAGCAACGGCGCGACGTAGCGACGAATATTCCGCTATTGAAGCCCTCGAGGAGACGAGTCGAACGACAACGGATAGCGATAAGGGCGAGCGAAAGAAACGATCATTGTGGCAAAAGTTGGACGAGACGTTCGGAGAAAGGTAGAGACCACAGAAGAGGAAGGAAGGGGACGGCAGACGGGGGGATCGGGAGGGGAGCAGGTGAAAAGAGAGAAAGAAAGGGCAGGCATCGAGAGAAAGATAGATGGAAAGGGAGAGAGGGAAAGAGATAGGAAGAGAGAAAGAGAGAAAGGAGAGGAGAGACGGCACGGTTGCACGAAACTACCCCGACGAGACTGACAACGCGGGGCCCCGGGAGCCACTGACTGCCAGTTAGGCGTCTCGCTATAGTCTGCTCGAGGACTCAACCCAACCTAACCGGACCCCACTGCCGGATCCCCACTATCCGCTCTCTATCGCTCTCTCGCTCTCCCACCCTCTCGCTCTCTCCCAACGCGGTCCCGCGGTCTCCCCACCGCCGCTAGAGCCTCGCGACGGATCTCTATAACTTTCCCTACCACCTTCGGGCGTTCCTATCGAACGCGAGAGAGCGGCGCGCGACAACGAACGATTCGTCCTCGCTGCGGAGTCGACGCCGTCCGGGATCCACGCCTCCGCGGCCTCCCGGCGAACCGGCAACAAAATGGCCGACGCGCACCTAATCGATTCGCGCGTGTGCCTATCCTCTCTCCTGCCTATCCTCCGCGATTCCACGCATCCTTCTCCTCCGCCGTAGTCGTCCACCTCCACCGCGTCGCTCTCCTCCTACCGATGCCACGTTATTTCCCTCCCTCTTTCTCTCTCACTCTTTCTTTCTCTTCCTCTCCGCCTCTCCTCCGCGTCGCTCCTGAGTCCTGCGCCTTCCTTCTTCCTGCTACCCTCCTTTGTACGCCTCCGGTCGCCCTTCGTTGTTCCTTTGTCTTGTCTCTCCTCTCTTTCTCTCTCTCCATCGCCGCCGATATATCGTCGTATTCACCCGCTCGTCTTCGCCGACATATTTTTCATCATATCGCTCCCTCTCTCTCTCTCTCTCTCTCTCAACTCCAGCTCTTTCTCTCCGTTAATCTGCTCGCTGCCGTTCCGTGATGCTACCCGATGAGCGGTAACCAAAGGCCGGTATCTATGTCGTGTCCGTGGCACGCTACGCCCATGTCCGCTCGACTGCAGCTCGCGATATCCTCTCTCCGCGTCTCTCTTTCTCTCTTCCTCTCGTTTGTTTCTCGACTACCTCGCGATTCCGCCGATGTACTCATCGCGGTCCACTACTTCACGCGACTCGATCGTCAACCAGTCATACTTATATACTTTTTTTTTGTTAGGGTTAATCGAATTGTTAAACAATTTCGTGATAAAACGAGCCAGGTACGTGGCTAGATTATTAGTAACGAAACGTTTTCTGTGCCTTAGCACAAATTGGATCGGCATCACCTCGTATTCGGTCGAGGAGATACGTTCGCCGTCGTCACGGATGGAGCTATCTCTAATGGCTGCCACTTAACGCGACGCGCAATTTTTCAAAATTGACAGACATCCCTTGGTCCCTCTATTTCGCGTTAAATCTCAAAAAAGTTCCGGCTCTCGAGCTGTTTCCCTTCGTCTCGTCGTCTTCCTTTCTGAGTGAGCCATCGCTTTAAAGGAATATTCGAGGACACTTCGAACGTGTCTCCCGTAGAGAACGGCGGTACTCTTCCTACCGCCGCACGAGGTATCGATTAGGTCGATTTCTGCGCAATGTCCGACAGAGGCTAGAAACATCGCGCAGCGAAAAGTTCGGTTCGGATTCCATCGGATGAGAACGGGTATACCCCGTAGCCTTTTAATTTAAGTATACTTAGCCGATAGCTTTAAAGGTAAACCAGAATCGAGAAGGTTCGGCATGCGCGAACGCGAACGGATCTAGACTGCATTTAGTCCATTAATTTCGGCCACGGAAGTCTTTCGGCTTCGATAAAAAGCGACGGGGCAATTAAGAAATTAAGATAAAAAAAAGAAAGAAGATAAGTGAGGTAACGATAACAAATGCATAGAGACGAATATTTTACAATTGTTTTCGTGTAAAGAATGCAAATATTTGTTTTTTGTCATTTTAATCCTAAAATCATAAATGCACTTTATTTCAAACCAGAATCACAATGGCTGCCATATTATTAAAAACCTGTCTCTCTTGCTGTTAATAGTAGCATAGCTGAAGGTAATATTCATTAACGACAAAGTGCTTGCTGCAAAGGGAAATGAAATGTTATGTCTTAATGCTTTCCGCCCGATAATTTTTAATTAAGTTCGCACGTGTACAACTCTCTCAACATTACGTCGAAAAGCCTGTTCGCGTTGCGATTCTAGAAATGATGTCTTTAAAACGATAAGCATCTCGTTTGCAATGAAAATTTCTTTCACGGTAGCCTTGCTTCTTGGAAAATTCGCCAATTTCGCGGAACGGCGTTGAAAAACGTGCACTGCGATTTGGCTTATTGTATACCGCGCTGCCATTTCAAGATTGAAAAGCATCAAAGCATTGTTACGCAAAAACGAGCTGACCCACCGAGCAGGATTTGAATCGAGTAAATGGAGTCTCCAAAGTGCGGAGTTTCGTGTTTGTCAAACCCAGTCGCGTATGTAATAACTCATCCCCTTAAATTTTTCAGATTAATTCACCCTCGTCCGGTTAGCGGACGAGCGAATCCTAATGTCGTCCGAGAATAACGCCGAGTAACGTTTTTATCATTGATGATGGAGGATGTCGGATGATGAAATAAAATTTGGCTCGTCCGACGTCTCGCTCGGACTTTGGCGCAGCCAAAGTTTAAAGCGCGTGCGTTTCTCGCGGAAGTAAATATTTCCTTCGCGCTCGTCGGGTCGGTGATTCATTCTCGCCGCATTATCCGACATTATGATTCAACGAGCGAGCTTTTTGCCCGAAAGTCTCGTTAAATCGTCTGCTCTCTATAAGACACGTTGCGCGAACGGCCGTATCAATGTTTGACAAGATTACGTCTGCCGAATGGCGGATTGAATATCGCGGCAGTCACCGTTTTCGTATTCCAGCCAGAAAAAATGCGGCATTACCTGACCAATTAGAGTCTCTCTTTTTTCCTAATGTACTAAATATATCGCGCAATCTCTCGCGGAAACAATTCTAGAGATTATCCCATTAGATTTTATTATGAAACACGTACGTGATAGTTATGAAATAAATGGAACAGCGCGGAATTAAGTGTGTCAGCGACTGTAGATTAAAAAATCCTATTTTCATTCTTAAACTGTTATTTTTCACTCAATATGAATTTTATATATCTATACGAAATTCTAATTCCAGAAACAGTTGTCAACATGATTAAAGATTTGACATAAAACTGACTTAAATCCTAAAAGTAAAAATTTCAAAAGGGATTTTCTCGCGTTTGTTTTGTGTGCCAGAAACATTTATGTAAACGTCATTTGCAATTTTTGCAAGAACTTTTTAACAATTGATATTAACACGAATAAACATCTTACGAATAATTTTAAGATAAGCACTTCACTGATAATTACGAAAATACACACACACACGCACATACACACAAAGTATTTCTTAAGTACCTGCTATTCAATATTTTAGGAGTTGATTTTTGAGGTCATTTTATGAAGAAACATTTATATATTTATATGAACTTTTCTTCATAAAATCGACCTCAAAAATCAACTTCTAAAATATTAGACAGTACTTAAGAAACCTCTGTATATAAGAAGATTCCCCCTGAACGTTGTGAACGGAAGTCGGCGCTGTTGTGATCAATATTTGTAGATGGAGAAAGTATGTGATATTTAAACAAGTATACTTGCAAGCGCATAAATGTAAAAATCGATATCTCAAGTCTGTTCGGCATCACTAAAGAATTATCGATCAATCGATCGAAGATATTAACGAAAGTGAAAGCTAATGCCATTAGATTGTACGATCCCTCGGTATTGTAGTTTAAAGTGGATAAAGATAAGATATCTCTATTGTACATTTGCTAAATGTGACCGTTGAATGTTTCGTTCACGTGAAATATGCAACGTTGCGGTAATTTGCAATAAAAACTGTCCCTTCTCGGCTATTTATCGATGTTGTCTTTGCCACTTTAGCTTATAAATTAGGTTAAATAATATCGGCGTTTTCTAATACTGTATTCAGGTTGACGTGAAATGCGATGCTTGTATAATCACAAAATACAGAGTACAAAATCGGACTGCTGCGATTAATAATTAATGTAAAAGGCAGTCCTAATTAGAAGCGAAAGTACCGATCGATATCGTTAATTTCTTCCGGTATAACCAGGTAACGTTCGTTATTCGATTTCACAGGATTAATATTGATCTCTTCGCAGCCGCGATGAAGAAAATATACGGTTTGAATAGCTCAAACTTGAACACGCGCAACGGGATGTAGGCGCGGCTCGCGTGTCGCGCGACACAACGGCGCGATTCAAGCGGAAGCTCCTTTCTTCGAACCGAAGCTGAAAGGAGCTTGCGCAAAAAAAGGGAAAAAAGAGCAGCGGCCTCGCGTGGCGTGCTGCGATTCGCACGGCAAAAAAAGAACGGGAAGAGCTTTCGCGGTTCGCTTGCGGCGCATTTAGCTAATCCGCGCTGCGCCAGCGAGTCGATCGGCGAGCCGGGAGGAATACAATATCGGGGACTGGCCATTTTGTTGATAAAAGATCCAGCTTGTCGTGCAACGTGTATCTCGTAGTCTACATAGAATCTCTTGAAAAAATGAAAAGTTGTTAAAAGAAATTAAATTTGAACGAGTAAACGGAAACGATAAGCGTTGTAAGAAATAATTAAAGGATTTTTAGGTTCTATTATAAACACGTCCAACATTTTACCTCGTGTGGTAGTCTACATAGAATCTTTTTTATTAAGTTTTTGAAGATGTTAGAGAGAAAGTAAAGATTAAACGAGTAAATGGAAATTAAAGGACTTGCGAAATATTAGATTCTATTATAAATATATCCAACATTTTACCTCGTATGGTAGTCTACATAGAATCTTTTTTTTTAACTTTTTGAAGATGTTAGAGGAAGTAAAAATTAAACGAGTAAATGGAAATTTTCTTATAAATGTTACAAGGAAAAAATTAAAGGAGTTGCGAAATTTTATGGTCTGGTATGTCTAATGTTTCAGCTCGTAGTTTACAGAGGATCTTTTTTAAAAATGAAGATATTAAAAGAAGTAAAACTTAAATGAATTAACGAAAATGATTAAATATTGTAATAAAAAATTAAAAGAGGTGCAAAATTTTAGGGTTTGGTTTGTTGTTCTATACGCAACATTTGGATCGTTTGAAATGCACTCAATTGTCAATATTTCAATTGTACAACAATTGTAATTATAATCAATACAGCGCGGATCTCTATTAAAGGGACCGAAAGAATTCGTCGGCCTCTGTCAAAGCTCTTTTATAAGCCTTGCGGATAATGTCGACAAACGAGCGCACATTTAGCCTTCCATTTATGGAGGAGGTTGCTTGAACAATTTTATGCATTCCAAGTTCTTATACCGATACTTCAAATATCACGAAAATATTAATAGATTGTCATTAAAGCGAAGATAAACGTTTCCGAACACTTTTATTATCTCGATGAGTTCAACGATGAATTCAGCAATATATATAAAACATCCGTACAAATGTTTTACGGGAACGTATATCTAATGTCTTATTACGTTTGCGAAATCGCGCGTAAGTTAAATTGATCAGAAATAAACCGCAGATTTTCGGGATTTCGCTTTCGTGAAGCGTGTGAGCGGGAAGATAAGTCACGAACGATACATTTTGACACGATGACACACGTCCGAACTTACTATAAATGTTTGTGACGTACACCTCGTAGTACTCGTAAAACTGTCAGTACCATTACCATCAAGAAGCATTAGGTCGGTTTACATCGAAATTTACATATATCTCATTTTTAACGCGAATCGACAATACTGCTTTCATCTTCGAGGTAGTTACAAATAAAGAAAAACACACACTTCTCTCTCTCTCTCTCTCGTAAATTTAAAACGTAAATTTTATAATTTTTTATTTCGCAATAACTCTTGATTAATAGTTAGCTAGGTTTAACAATTCACTTATTTACTCTGCTTTAAATTTGTGCACAAAAAGATTCACACAACAGCGCTCATTGCACATAAAAACACACACACATGCCTCTACGCGAACATAATTTAATTATTATTTTCTGCATCTCATGCTTTAATTGTAATATCTGCGCGTATTGTTAAATTTGTATTTATTAATAATGTTGAAAGGACGTGGTTCCAGAGCATCTACTAAATGATGATTCGATTCGATGCTTTCTAATGCGTCGCAATCGGTGCGGAAAAATGAAAGTATCTGCGCCTTCTGACTCGCCATCGTGAATCGGAAAGCGTTTCTCGACGATATCGAGTGTCGAGGGATCGTCCATCTTAGCGACCGGTAAAGCGCAGCGCGCTTCGGAATTACGAGATTTTACAATGGGGAACGCGGCGCGGGGACGGGACAGGGATGTTTCGTGAAGTGGGAGCGTAAAGGAAGGCTTCTTAAGCGGCTCAGCGCGTAGGAGCGTGTAGATGCGGGAAGCCGACAAAGCTATCAGCGCCGAATGCATCCCGGGGCAGATGCTTCTCTTCTCTTGGTGCCTCTTCTCCGTCTCTCTCCCCTCTCTTTCTCTCTGTCTCTTTTTCTCTTTTGCAACTTTCTCGCTCGAACCTCTCGAAGGCATGCACGAGGCATGCCCGATGGTCCGCAATAATTCACGCGAACTTCAAAACGCTTACGACGAGCCGCTGCCACTGCCGCCGCTGCCGTCGCCCGTCGCCACGACCGGGAATTCGTCGTCCTACTCCTCTCAGCCCTCTATTTGGGGTGTTCAGTGCGACTTCTCGAACTAGATAGTAATTTGACACGAAACTCGACGCTCACGAGAAACTGTCTCTCTCCCTCTCTCATACTGTTCCTCTTTGACTTGAGGCCCCCTCGCATCTGCAAATATTTATAGAATTGCAAATTGAAAGAAGATAAAGGGATGTTTTTTAACAAATTTTTTTCATCAATTTATGGCTTTGCAGGTGCAATAAAAAATTCTATAAGAATGTGTGCGCTGTGTAATAAACGCATTATGTCTTTCTCTCTGTCCCCAATATAGATATAGAGAGCTATAGGTATAGGTATAAATAGGTATAGAGAGTATTATTCAAATACCTTTTATACATAGTTAGAGAACCGAGATTGTACGTTTCACTCAGCCAGCGTGTTCCGTTTCGCCCGAGAAGAGTCGATCTTCGGGCGCGAGACGCGGAGCTTAATAACAGGACTGTTCGATGTTGCGACACTTAAATCTACATAGCAGGGGTAGAGGACGCACTTAAGGGTGAAGAACAAAGAAGAGAGGAGGAGCGAAGGAGGAAAACGATGTTGCGGAGAAGGCGCAAAACCTAGGACGGATTAAGGCTTTCTTTCGCACTGAGAGACGCCTCAGGGCACCGATTGACCTCCATATTCACGACCACCCGTCGTATCGGGAGCCGCTCTGAGCCGCTTAAGTAGGTAGGATTTAGTTCCGTGAAGCGACAACGAGTCCGTAGCTGCCAGTCCCCTGCGCGTTAAGGCGCCACTCGCTATTCTTTTTCCTGCTACCTTACGGACCAGGTCTGGAATCCCAATGGCGAGTCCACAGAAGCGCGTTCCACGCTGTCGAGATAAAATAGTAACTCTGACAGCGGTTTATCGGTCCAACGATGGCCCGTTAAACCAGGGAAGACCAACGTTTTCGACAAACATAAGCAAGTGGCATAAAATAGGCCAACATTCTCGTTAAGTTAAATATCTGCTTCGCGCTCGTACAAAGTGTAGAGAAAATATTCGTTTATTATATATATTTCATTCTAGGCTAATACGAGCTTAGGACGTACGTGCATTCGTGGAATTGTGAGTTGAAGAAAGGTAGAAGGTCTTTTTAAAAATTTTTCTACGGAGTTTAAGGCTTTATAGAATAGATTGATGGTTTTCTTTACCTTTCGAATGGTCCATTTCGATTATATCTATTATTTATATAACAGATGTATACATTGTTTCAATTTTTACCAAGATCCTTTTCAATTGATTGTCCTGGGTAAACATTAACTTTCTCTATGTAAAAAGAAATGATTAATGATTCTTTTTCGAAACAGAACATCAAGTATAACTACATGTAATAGATTTTTTAATGAGTATGAAAACACGCGATGATATCCATGTAGTACTCTTTGTCGTAAAACACGTTACACCGATCGATTTCAACGACTCGAAACAGAAGAATGTCTTTTGTGTTGCCAGAACTTTTTACTCGATAAAAAGAGAGAGTCGAGGTTTATTGAAAATTGTTGGAGCTGTCCGATGAGTCTGGTATTCGAAACGAAAACCAAAATCCACATAAACATCAATCACGTCTCTTCAGTGAACGGATTTCACGGATTTCGGTTATTTCACGCTAATTAGGGTAGACTCTGGAAGATGTACGAACTCAGGTAATCTCGCAAATTCCTAGACACTTTTAATGAGTCTCCCCGCATTTTGATCGAAATTTATCATGCCTACACGGAGAAAATTTTATATTAAAAATTACTATGTATGGCAGTAGCCGTAGACTATTGCTGGAATTATAAAAATTTTTACTATGTAAAACAATGAAAAACATAGTAAAAATTTTTATAATTCCAGCAATAGTCCACGCCTACTGCCATATATAGTAATTTTTAATATAAAATTTTCTCCGTGTAAGAGTGACATGTACATATTAATATTGCGTGTAGAAATGAAATCGCGCGCGTTCGTAAGAACACGGAAAAAACAATAAGGTTACCACAACCACAATAATAGTAACATTTGGTACAGCCACGTCCTGTGGTTGTCACATTGACATTGTTTTGTGTAGTGCATCTATATATATTTGTCTCAACATACTATGTTTGTCTCAACATTCACTATGTTTGCTGTACCAAATGCATATAGTTACCTTCACATCAATGTGAATGTGACAATCACAGGACGTGGCTGTACCAAATGTTACTATTATTGTGGTTGTGGCAACCTTATCGTTTTTTCCGTGAATCATTATTAAACGGCAATTAAATACCATTTTTAATAATAAATATAAAAGGATTATCAAGGATTTTATGCATTCCGCGCTTAAATTAATTCTGATATTTTTAATTCTCACATTTCATAGATAATTCAATTTTCTTATTCTTTGGAACGTCTAACGCATACTAGAACAGAAAATCAGGGATATCAATTCCATTTGATTTTACCGACGTTGCTGCAACTTGTCGTAATGATTCATTACACACGCACGCTACCGGAAAATTTTCGTAGCAGCCGATGATATTTAAAGTAAGATTGTAAGAAGGGTTCAGACTGCTTCTGACGCTGTACAATAGTAAACGTTAAGTGCGTCGCTCGTATCGTTGCTCCTGGCGCCAGACTTTACGACGCGTGTCTCGTACACCCTTATTAACGGCCAGGTAGTTCGGTGATCCTACTGTCACCTTCATGGAAACATTTTTGAGTATATGTTTCACGTTATGAGTCATCCTCCTCTCGAAATTCCTATGTTGCTAAAAAGGAAACAAAAGAATCTTGTGCAGTTTTCATTATTCTTTAATGGTATGCACATTGGCAAGCAGCTGGATTAAAAAGCTTTCAGTGAGAACAGAGAGAGAAAGAGAGAGAGAGAGAGAGAGAGAGAGAGAAAGAGATGCGTGTACTCATTTATTAAACAAAATTCAAACACCCGTGAATCAATCAATCTGTGTATGTCGACGATGAGCGATGAGCTGTAACTCTAGCACGGTTAGATCTTATTTTAAGACGGCTTGAATTATACGAACAGTGGCGTTGAACGCCACAGTCTACGGTTTGTACGTGTGTATTGAGTCGGCTGTGTTGAATTTTGCTCGATAAACGAGCTCTACTTCGTCCACAGATCGTCCTGTTCCTCTGGTTTGCTAATGCGAACTTAAGCGCGCTACGCAAAAAGGATGTGTTATTTTATATTCATAATCTTATATACAATTATAACAATTGCCCCTTCTCTCTTTCTTTTATATATTTAAAATATTTACATTGTTTGCTACTTGTGCATCTTGACAAGTTGGATGCTGGTGGACCGTGCACTTCATTTTTGACAACATTAATTCGTTATTTACATTAAAGTTACTCGTTACTCCTTGAAAAAAGTAACTTATTATCGTTATATAAAAAGTAATGAATCGTTACAATTTTCATTATTTTTTAAAGTAATATCCAATTGTCTACGTCGCTAATTAACCAGATCAAAATCTATGAATAGTTGTAATTAATCACAATATGGTCAAACATATAACGCTTCCTTTTTTTAAAACTCGCTTGTGTCTGTTCCATACATATGTATTGTACGTGTATACAGTAACGATAAAAGTAATGATTATATTCGATATTCAAAAAATGTAACTGCGTTAGCCGTTACCGTCATCTTTACTAATAAAAAAATATAACGTTACCAGTTTGTTACTAAAAAAGTAACTGTAACGGTAACAGCGTTACAAGTAAGGCCTAGTCTACAATGGCTGTAGTTAGCTCTTAGCCTTTTGTTCGAAGCAAAATCATTTTTGACAAAAAGTGTTTCCCGCGCTACCCTAACAAGTAAACCTCAGGGAACGTCAGACGCCGATTTTTCTCTAATTTTGTACAGTTGTTTGTCATGTCAAAGTATGAAAAAATCTGTCATTACTTTTAGCTCAAATTGATTTTTTCATTTTTTTGTATTTTTTATGTTTTACACAAATACATGACTTTACGCATATTTAAAGCAGTATTAATGAATCTACAAGTTATTATAACTATTAATGAATCTAAAAGAGTTAATTTTACAAAAAAATACGAGAAGTTGTATTTCTTGATTGATTTAATTTTCTGAAAAAAGTTTTTCGCAACCGTTTCTTGATATCATCGACAATGATGTCCGTCTCGTATATCCGCCATTTTTTTTGTAAAATTAACTTTTGATTCGTATTAAGTGATCCCAAAATCTACACATTACATACTTTTTTTAACTTTTCTTTACAGAACCACTTGTATCGAAATAGAGAAGAATTCGAAGAATAATTATTACCCATAAAACTGCTTAACGCCCGATAGGGAGTTACAAAACAAATAAACTATTATTTCGATGTTTTATGTGTGCCAAGTTTTAAAAAATCGAGTAGAGTCATTAATGCTGCTTTAAATATGCGTAAAATCGAGTATTTGTGTAAAACTAAAATACAAAAAAATACAAAAAAATGAAAAAATCAATTTGAGCTAAAAGTAATGACAGATTTTTTCATACTTTGATATGACAAACAACTGTACAAAATTAGAGAAAAATCGGCGTCTGACGTTCCCTGAGGTTTACTTGT
>NJRP01000238.1:115749-145139 GCA_003063835.1 Aphaenogaster floridana | reverse complement strand
AACTGTACTTTGTAATCACGTGTACATCCAATAGCTGAGTGAATAGCCCCTCGTGGAAAACGCTTTTGGCCGACAATTATTCAAAGACTAAAGACTTACTACAACCATTGTAGACTAGGCCTAACACGTTATTTCCCAACTTTGTGTACCTATATGTACATATATGTAAATATATACATATATATACTCGCATTTACGTTAGCTCTTAATGGCTTTACTGCTTTGATTGATTTTACCTTGCAGAGCCTTTTCTTAATTATTTATTATTTTAAATGTGCTAATAATCTGTCGCGACGAATACGTCTCGTCTCGTCGCTGCGCGTCCATCGTCGGAAAAAGCCAGCTGGCAGGTCGCTTTTTTTTCGAAAATCCGAATATACCGTTATTATCGCCGATTGCGATTCCCCGGTAGAGAGCGTTACATATTATTTTCGCGTGGCGAAATCAGCCGCTCTTTAGCAAGCGCACGTCGATTTCCGCGAGCGCGCGCGCGCGCGCTTCGACGCCGAAAATACATGCCGCGCGTATTCGCGCAGGCCGGATGCACACGTGTGCGTAAGCATGCGTGCACGGCACACGTGCGTGGATGACGGTGTGATACACTCGCGCGCAGGCTGGTATAGAACGGATGCTATACTACCGGCGCGGTATGGCCGCACTCTGCACTTCGACGCGCCGTTATCTCGGCACCATCTAGCCTGGCTAAAAGCTTCTCCCCATCAACCTCCCTCCTTCTGTTCCCTTACTACGGGCCTGAAACGTTCTCCTAGCCGACGCCGCGGCGCGATGTTGCAGTGCGCTGTACCCCCGCGTGTCCCAATTTTTCTTCGAACTGGTACGCTTGTGCCGCTTAACATCTATGGTAAACCGTATCTTGGTTTCCTCTCATATACGGTTAGCAACGGCGGAATGATATTGAACGGCAGAACAATTCGACTGTGAATCGAACGTTCGATACACGGATAAAATTTTATATTAAAAATTACACTGTTAAAAAAGATATGAAATTTACAACACATTTACGATACTACGGTAAATGAAATTTACAAACTGAGTATCTGAAAATTCTTGCACTTGTATAGCTAAATTCATATACGAACATGAATTTTAATCACTAATATGAAATTTAATACACACAACATTGAATATTAAAAACCCATTTAAGATTTTTTTGAATACGCAAGGTAATAATACATATTTTTAATTGAAAATGAGAACAGATGAGCATAGTAATATTACTGCTCAATACTTTTACTTTCGAAATACCATTCCTTTAATTTTCAATTTCGTATTGGAAATTTCATATACAGTATCTGCATACAAATTTCCTACATTTAATAATATTTTTAATACAGATTTTTTAAACAGTATACTATGTATGGCAGTAGCCGTGGACTATTGCTGGAATTATAAAAATTTTTACTATGTAAAACAATGAAAAACAGAGTAAAAATTTTTATAATTCAGCAATAGTCCACGGCTACTGTCATACATAGTAATTTTTAATATACAATTTCCTTCGTGTACACTCATAGTCGAGATGTTCTTGTATCTTTTTTTGTTGATATAAAGCAATATTACGAGCAACGACGAAATCTTAAAAAACGGTTGGGAGGTGTTTAAAAAGGACACCCCAGGTAGCAAAATATGTCATTTTGACGTCATTTTGACTCATTTTGACGTCAAAATGACGACAAAAACCGTCATTTTGCTACCTGGGACTGAGCATGAGAAGATGTGTGATATTATTTAACGCTTGCACATCTTTTTAGTCTTCTATCTTTATCATGTTCTTTTTTTAATCCTTTGCATCATATGCAAACACAATCGTGATATTTGAGATATTTAAGCACATTTGGAAACTACTCTTTTATTAGGCAAATACAGCTAAATTGCACTAACAGGCTTGATTAAATAATTCTACATTACAATTCGACGATTAAATTTCCGCTTTTAGTCATTCTTAATCTGGTTAGAACTGTAAAATAATAAAATACATTAGTAAAACTTCAAGAGCTCGTTTCTTGAAGTTTCCGTATTGAAAAATAATCCGAAAAGTCTTGGGAATCTAAGTACACGAAGATCAAAGAACCGAAAAGTTTGGAAATAGATTTAGAAATTTCGAAGATCCAGAAGATTAGAGGATGGAAAAGTACGAAGGTTGTGTGAGAAATCTCGAGAATTTGTGAGAACTCGAGATTAGAAAAAATCTTATTTCACCTAGACGTGTCTTTGTCTTCAGTTAAAAAACATAGAATTTTGTTGTTCAGTGCCCTGAATTTATTAATGTTAAAATATAGTTAATCTCGCCTCGCAGTAATTTTTAGATCAAAAAATCGAGCAAAGGGTTTATTGCGCCTAAGACGCAGATGTTATAAAACAAACACACACACACACGCACACACGAGTAATATAATAATAGTGAGCGAATAAATAAATATTCTACACGTAAGTGAGTTTATTGAAATTCTCGATTATCGATTTCGCGCGGATGTCGAAAGCACTTTCGAAGTACGTGGTTGGAGCTATTATCACGAGATAGACCGAGTCACCCTCGCGGGACAACGCGGCTTCTACTTTCCCATGTACAGAGTGTCCCGGTATTCCTCTCGGAGTTTAACTATTTCAATCACTTCTCGTGTCGTCTCGTCAAAAATTCGATCAGCGATTTCATCTCAAATATTTATTCCGCTCGTCTTGATGATTATTCTTTCAAATTTTGTTAAAACAATGATAAATTAATAAAAAAAAAGAACAAACAGGACAGTTGCTAAGCGTTTCGGAATTTAATTCGCGGAAGATACCGAGCGCTGATAACGAGCGTCACTTTCAAAGCGTGGCTTTAATTCTAGATTCGTCAATGTCTATATCTAAAAGGACAAAGGATGGATTAAAACCGTCAGCTTTCCCCCGTCATCTCGACATTAAATCTTCAACTATGGTGAATTTTTAACTACTATCTCCGATGGATCAAGTGTCGGAATAAAAATTCCGAGGTGAAGCTCCGCGCGAGATTAATCGTCGAACAGAGAGTCCCGTTCGCGCGTTCGCTTTCCCCGACGTCATATTTTGAAAGCGAAGGAAGAGAGACCTTCGTCTCCGACCCCTCGTAACTCGGGGGACGATCGAGTACCTTCGCTTTCCCGTACGCGAGGAGTCGCCTCCATGTTGGACCGGCGAAGGAAATACCCTGATGGTATTCCCGACGCGCGGCGGTGACGCGGCGTAGCGAGAGACGTCCGGTCCGGAACGTCCTGTATATATACACAGGTGAACGTCTCTGTGTGCGGCGCGTGCGTGTTTCATGGACGCGGAGAGAGGGTTGGAAAAGGGAGGGTGGAGAGGGGGAGGAGAGCTCGGCCGCCGCGGTCGCCGTACGCGTCTACGCGTCTACGCGCATTTACGCGGACGGTAAAAGCGACGGTCCCGCGGACGCGCCTTGCGCGGGCGCGCCATATCGATCTGCCGTTTCCAGGGCCGCTTAAACCCGCGACTCACGCCCGAGTATAATAATTCATGGGTTCAATGGCGAGCCCCGCGAAACGGAATTCCGATGGGAGCCGCGCGGATGGCTCGCGTCTTCCGGCCGTTACCGATCGCCGCGATAACGATATTAATCGTCGCGCGCTAATAAAATCGCGCGACGCAACGCGACGCGATAGCTCCCACGGGTGGCTCGTCCTCGATGAGAGGGAGACTCCGATTCTTTCTAGCGAGGACCATTGCTTACATTGCATTACGATGCCCTCTCTCGCGGTGTAATTGATAATTATGAATCTGTCGGAATTACGTAAAAATCGGGCACTAATATTTCAGTTAAAAGCATGATATATGATGCAAACGTATGTTATTAAATTACACTATCGAGACACACGTTAACGTCGAATCAATATGACAGACAATTCGAAATTGCGACAGGATAAAAAGGAAGAATCCATTATCGCGCGATTTCGCGCAAGCCGTGTATAGTACGGGAATCAAAACGTTCCCATTGTTCTAGTCCTGTATACTTATTGATAGACTGCGGATGTTTATGCACTTAAAATATGTCAAAAAATGCAAAGAAAATATGCAAATATAATATATGAACATATGTAGAAATATTCCGACTTGTGAAGAAATATGTAATACTTGTGAAGGGATATGCGATAAGTACAGAGTACAGAACATCGAAGCAACATTTCGGCAATATTGTTATGTTACTGCAATGTTGCTGCAATTTCTGTGCTGTATGGGTATATTGGAAATATACACTGAGAGAAAAATTTATGATATTTGTGACTATAATGAAAAGTTAAATAGTTTGTTAAATAGTTATAGTTAGGTGCACCATTTTTATAGTTATTACTGCTATAATGTTAGTAATAATAACAAAAAATAGTTACAAATACCATAATTTAACTATAACTATTATAGTTAAAAAAAGGTGTCAACTATAATGATTAATAATAATTAACTATAATAATTATAGTTAAATTACGGTTTTTGTAACTATTTTTTTGTTATTATTACTAGCATTATAGCAGTAATAACTATAAAAATGGTGCACCTAACCATAATTATTTAACTTTTCATTATAGTCACAAATATCATAAATTTTTCTCTCAGTGTACTAATTATAATGTAATGTTTATCGTTGTTTTTTTACAATGGATTATATGTTTGGGGCGTTCAAGGCCACCAATATGCCGTATATTCGTCGTCATTTCTTCATAGAGTACTTGGAAATATGTACAATGTTTGTGTACATTATCATTCTTATGTTAGTAAATTTATCAGTAACGAGATGTTCGATGGTTTAGTAAATAATACTAGATTTTACGAAATAAATATGATAAACGTATATGAAATATGCAATATACTTTTGCATATGTTGTTAAAAAAATATGCTAAACATATGAATTATGCAAAATATGCAAAATAAGAAGTACATGTTTGAAACTCTTTAAAGATAAAACAAATGTCTGTCCAGGTCCTATTTTATTATTAATTTTCTATAAAAATATACAAATGTATAAACATCCGCACACTTATTAGTATGCGCTGTTTCCAAGACACCCTATATAATGTTACATCGTGTCTGCACGCCAGGCAATGACGCGGGCGACGCAGCGGCGCGGCGTCGATCTTTGATCTACGATAGAACGTCACTTTTCTCCCGTGGACCCCGGATCCTGTCTAGCGAGAGCAACACCTGCATTCTGCAGAAATAAAAGCCCGGCACGCCGGGTTCGATCAGCCAACGAACGGTTTCTATTATTCACAATAAACAGGATCGCGCGCGCCTCCGATTTATATCTTGACGGATCTATCGATATGTACCTGCGGCGTTTTTCGATTGGCTGCGAAATCTTTATTCGGCACTTAATAAAAAGATTGCAGAAGTCTTTGCCGCACGTTAGCCATTGTTCGGGATTAACGAGCTGAATGAGAAATACGTGGCGATAATAATAAACGGATAAATCGGATTGCACCGAATAAATGTTTTAACATATTCGCGACCGACGACGTAATACTACGTCTTTTACGAATTAAAAATGGCAGCCGGTAGTATATACTACATCTTTATGAAGATAAATTAATGCTTATTTAAGCAATAATAATATTGTGTCATTTTGTTATGCGAATTTTATCAGTTTCTCTTTTGTAGGATTTGTGTAATAAATTATTATCTCGAAATGGAAAATTCTATTGTATTAATATTCTATATAAAAAAAAAAAATATTACTTCTTATTTCATTACTTTCTCTTTTACTAATTGTTTGATATAAGATTTCCACGTAGCTTAAATTTACATATAAAAATATGTAAATTTAAGCTACGTGGAATCCGTAGTTAATATTTTTATTGTAATACCATAAATCACAAAATATTAACTACGTCTTTCAGATTTTTCTTTGTAATTTAATGTTAATAAATGTTCTTTAATTCTTTATTTTATTTCATCTTTATATACAATTTTTTTTATTAAAAGAAAAATTAACTTTTATATTTAATTCTCAGTTATATTGTTATTTTAATAGATTTTGTTTACAAATTTTTATAAAAATTTGTTGATATCTTCATAAATAAGACTGCCCGGCTCTCAACATACATTCGCTCACATAAAAGAACGGTATCGAATGCGTGCGATATTAACACTAAACCTACCACCGCCGGTCAAATGATCGTTTTTAAACTTTTGATTAACACTAAAACTACTACCGCTGGTCAAATGACTGTTTTTAAACTTTTGATAAAAATTCTGCATTCATGTTATCGTTTTTCCTCAATTGACTTCACGACTTTTTCTTAATATACATATATAATCCGGTTTGGTAGAAATAGGTATATATAAATTGTCGGTAGCTTTAGTGTTAATGTACAATATACGGTTACGAATGTGTTAATTGTACATAAAGACAGTATTAATCTACTCGTGTCTGACACACTTTTGCGTTCTGTTTACCTACTGGAATATTTGTGCGAACAAAAAAACACTGAAAGCTTTCACATAAATATTCTACACTTATATTTTGCTTTGCGATACTCCGACGACTCTATCGATTAAACCTTAATCGTCTTCTGAAGATAACTGCGCTAAATTAAAGTTCGTTGCGCATTTAATAGCCGCACCGACGCGACGCGGCGACGGGCGTTTGCATCTCAAGGACCAACGTATGGACGGCGAAGGTATTGCGAGTGTCAATCGAGAGTGGAGCTACCGCGGGACGTCCCGTTGAGAACTGTGAGTTACGAACTCGCAATAATACCGTCGACACGCATCGATGTTTTAATTAGCAAACCGACCCGTCATTACGGCAGAGAAGGAACGAAGGTGCGAGAGGCGTTCATCGGTGTACGTGATACAGCTATCCCGCGCGTCCGTTTCTCTTCTCCGAGGTAAAACAAAACCTTAAGCAAAACGACAGAGAGAAAGAGACGAACTGGACGCTTACCTATCTCGTCAGCCTTTTCAACGCGGTAGCGTCCGCGTTGTGCGTGCTTGTCTTCCCGAGACGAGAAGCTGCGGACTTGTAGTGAAACTCACGTATAACTGGGATGGAAAGGGGAAGGGCAAAAAAACATTGGAAAATCTTCACGGCGATTGCGCCAGATAAAGCTCGCCTAATAAAGGAGTAGTTTCCAAATGTCCTTTAATATACGACCGTATCCGTGTGTAATGTAACAAAATTGTAAGAAAAAGTACATAGTAGTAAAAATAAAACACTAAAAAGATGTGTCCAAACGCTAAATAGGGGAAGGCGGGGCATAATGAGACCACGGGATATAATGGGATATGGTCGATATCTCTTTACACAGATGCTGCCATGTAATGAAATGTATGGAAATTATTACTCTTAGATGTCCCTACCCGCGTGCTGTTATCAGTTTCTATATTATTTTTAGCTGAAAGATGCTAGAAATTATTTAATGCGTTCGCTATACTCTCCGCGACTGAGTTACAGTTTCTTTGAGACATTTACATATGGTAAGCAAAGATAAAATTCTATTTTTTATTACCGTAAGTATATTTGCGTTATTAAATGATCTTTTCTTGTCAATTTAGTAAAGTGTCTGTGCAAATATCGATTATCTGTGATGATTTGTTACCTAAAGTAAACTTATACATTTTAGGGCATAACGGGACAAATGTTTTATTTTTCCTTTTCATATGATATATCAGTATATATGTTATGTTGTGCAATATCTGTCTCTTATACTTATTTCGCTTTTTATTTTCATTTACCTATATTGTAATAATATTTATTTATATTTTAATGAGAAAAATGTAGGTATACTATAATAAGAAAAGTGTAATAATTATTAATAAATAATTATTATTAATTGGAAGTGTAATAATACATTTTTACATATATTGCGCGTTGTAAAAAATCATTTCTAAGAAGTTTTGGACATTAATATTTGAGAAATAAACAAGTTTCATAAGGTATCCCATTATGCCCCGCATAAAATCCATACTAAGGTTATCTCACGTTTTCGAAAAACAATAATTTCGTCCTTTCAAACTATTCTTTTGTAGTAAAACTTGTATTTTCCTTATAGTGGATATTTCAAAGAATATTTTAGTGCCAAACAAAATTCATTTATTTATTTTTAATACGTTGTAAACTTGCATAAACCTTAGCGTTCCCATTATGCCCCGGGTTCCTCTATATTATCGTAGAGATATTTTCTCATACTCGTTCCTCTTTTCCGAACAAATCGGAAAATAGTGTAATATTAAAAAAACATTTATATGTATACATATATATGTATACATATACAAAATGTATATATTAGAAGAATATAATTAATTATATGGTCGTAATTATACACTACTTATATTTCTTAATTATTATTACTAGAACAATTATTTTTTAAATATTTTATTCATTATTACTTTTTCATTCTAATTTTAAATTTATTAACTATTTAAGGAAAGCTGACACAATATATGTAATTAAATATTATAATAGATTTCAAATTTGTTGAAATATTTATAATGTGAGAAGTTATAGTTAATTTAATTATTCATTTACATTAATTATACAGTTATATTAATTATTCTCAGTTTTTTAATTTCTTTCAAAAAATTTATGTTCATAAATCATAATCTCCTGTATGTTTGTGAGGGTATGAAAATGTAATATTTAGTAAAATAAGAAGGTTATTAACTTCAAATAGCTGAAAAGTTAAAAGACTATCGAGATTAATGTGGCGCAATAAATGAATGTATGAAATAAATAGATGTGTGTAAACACCTCTCAATCGTTTTCCTAGATTTCGTGTCGTTCAGATAATATTCCATTATGTAACAACGCAAAAAATACGAGAACATTTCAATCATCGAAAGAAGGGGTTGAGTTTGTTTTTCCACAACAGATCCGGTTCAAAAGCAATGATTAGCCCCTCTAGGCATTAGATGTATCCGTTACATGACGCGCGTCGAAATATATTAATCCCTTCTTGGCTGTAAAACAACCGGAGGGCAATAACGTATAAATCCCTTTCACATTTCGAGTTGCGCGGCGTTAATGCATGATTATACGAAGACTAGAGATTTTGTCCTAACGTCGTCACGTTCCAACTACACTGAGAGAAAAATTTATGATATTTGAGACTAATTAAATTGTAAATAATTATGGTTAGGTGCATCATTTTTATAGTTATTATTGCTATAATGTTAGTAATAATAACAACAAAATAGTTACAAACACCATAATTTAACTATAATTATTATAGTTAAAAAAGGTTCCAACTATAATGATTAATAATAATTAACTATAATAATTATAGTTGAATTATGGTTTTTGTAACTATTTTTTGTTATTATTACTAACATTATAGCAGTAATAACTATAAAAATGGTGCACCTAACCATAATTATTTACAATTTAATTATAGTCATGAATATCATAAATTTTTCTCTCAGTGTACGTTAGAAAATTTCTGCGGTTCTACACACGTGATAAGAGAGAGGATATAGATATAAGGTATTCTCTTCTTCTTCTTCTTCTTCTTATGCATATCCATTAATGGATGTTTGCGACCACCATGCATGCTCCATGGTGACCAAGGGCGTCCGCAGGATTTTTTCCAGGAGGGGGCATGATTTAAAATATTACTGCCAGAATTAGAATACTTATAATTTGAAATTTATAAATCTTTTGAAATTATAATCCTATGGATTAGGGCAGAGATCGGCAAGGTTAGCACAACTTTGTCTTTCCTTTATTCAAAGGGAGAGCAAATGCTTAAATTTTTGCTGATTCCGGGAGGGGGAGGGGCAAATGCCCCCTCTTGCCCTCCCCCTGCGGACGCCCATGATGGTGACTGTCTTGACAAAGGTACTCTCAGTGGTTTGCCATTGCCTTCCGAGAGGTGGTAATCAATTAAAAATATATGATATGTTCTGGGTGGATTTGAACCTGGATCTTTGGCACAAAAAACAGACGCGCAACTCTTACGCCACGATCACCACAAAGATATTCTCACATATAAAAAGAAGACAGAATGAAATACTGATTGCAAGTGGGTGAAAAAATTCGTGCATGCAACGAAGTGTACGGCGGATTTATAAACGCCGATTTCAAGTCGATTTTAACTACCGGAAGCGAAAATATCAACGTTCAGATGTGCGTCCATAACGTTACCGAATGCGAGTTGGTTGGGAAAAAAGATCCGTACGCGAAGCGAGGGACGTGTAGCGCGGATTTATAAATACACTTTCCGAATCAATTTTAACTATCGGAAACGGGAATGTCCAACGTTCAACAAAAGTATCCGCGATTGTAACGTTACCGAAAGGCGGATACTTTCCATATCGAGAAGCGTGCAAGGACGACGCGTGTGTATACGTCGTACGGTTCTATAATCGATCATTTTTGCGCTCGATATACTCCGGGCCCGAATGTGGGACGAGGTGGGGCACCCGCGTACAAAACGCCGCGGGGGTTAATATGTGTTTGGGCGCGCGATCCCGTATGTAATGGATCCGTAATGCGAGCCGGCGATTATTTTCCGCCGCCGCGCGCCATTATCGGTCGAACGGGCTGTTGCCCGGTGACAAATTTACCAGCGATTCGAAAGCTTTTAGTGGTAAAAGTTTGGCGCCGATCGCGCTTATATCGTTATACCTGCATTATGCAGAGGGTGATTTTTAGCGACCGCGAATCCCGCGTCGACATATGACGCGCACGAATCGCAGCGGAATTAACGTACCAAATCAAAGACGGGATATCGCCGCGTTGATGATAAATTATCCCCTAGCGTTAAAGCTGTTTTATCCGAAATTGCTCCGGAGGAAGCGTAAAAATTCGCTCGGTCGAGTAAAACGAGATTTCATTTGTTGTCTCAAATAAAAAATAATTTTACAAATGTTGCACGAGGGCGTTATTAAATTAAGGAGATTCTCTAGTCTTTTCACATAACATAAGAACTTGATCAAATTTTGAGAATAAGTTTATGATTAATATTTAGGTATTCCTGTGAATATTTTCAAATTTTTTGATCGTATAGTTCTTTTTAAATAACTTTCTAAGACAGCATTGAGTCTTATGGGAACGAGAGTTTTAAGTAATTTAATCGCAAACAAAAAATTAGTATTTTAAAAAACTATATTCACACACATATGAAGGAATTTAAGGAATATGTTGGAATTAAAAAATGAAATTTTATACTATTATTTTTGTGTAAGAATATGAAATGTACATGAATTATATAATTCTCTTTAAATATAATGTCACATTAGTGAATAAATGCTCTGTTGTTGCGTTTTTATTAGAATTATTGATATTTAAACTACATTTAAATCATAAATAACTTTTTTCAATTTTTTCCATATCAATATTCATTAATATTATAAAGAAAATATTTTTTAATAACAAATTATCGTTTTTATTGTTTAAATTTTGTCATTATTTATTATTTAGAAACGACTCCCCTCCACTTTTTCAAGTTGGAGACCCATACAGCACAGAACATTGCAGTAGCATTGCAGCAATGTTTCGACAATGTTGTTATGTTGCTGCAATGTTGCTGCAACTTCTGTGCTGTATGGGGAACTTCCTTAATAGAATGAGATAATTGAATTGAAGGATTGGATGTATCATTTATATCGAAACGACTGAAAATGAAGATCTAAATAATGAAATATATCGACAGAAATAATTTATTCCAATCAAATCTCAGTTTCATATTTTAGCTGAATATGCGAAAATGTCGAATTTTCTACAATAACATTTCCATGTTCTACAATTTCCATGCCCATCATCGATTCCGAGAAGCAATTTAACTGCGATCATTCCAAATCATATCGCGCGATATATAGCAGTAGGATTAAGTATAATCTAACGATGCGCATAACGAGGGGTGGCGGCCGCGCGCGTTCCCAGGAAACAAAGAAAAACGCGCCAAGTTTCCCAAACGCGGCTCCCATCTTGAGCGGACCGAAGACCGACGGGGACCCTTCTCACAATATTGACTTTTGACCATAAGTATTTACCCTTTTTTTCTTCTTTCTTTTTTATAGTTACATATTTACATTTATCTGTGGCTGCCCTTTTGTCGGCCGGTCAGAGGAAGGTAGTCCCTTGGAGCAGGACTGGACGATATATAGACATAACTACTTTACCTATATAGGTACGTCCTCCCTCTACCCAGCTGCATCCTGCATCCGTCGGGCGAACCAGAGCAACTGGTTTCTGCCGTGCATGGCGGAAACAACGAAATCTCTCCATCTCGTAGCTCGAACGCTGACTTCTGCGGCGATCATTCTACCAAGTGCCCCGCCGCAACTAGCGTGTCCTATTTCTCAAAAACATCCGTGCGTTGCTCTAACAATAAGAATGAAAAAAAGCTGCGTGCTTTAAAACATAGAATATTCATCCGAGCAAATAGAAAAGTCTTAATGCCATAAAGTAAGGAATTGCAATATTTATAGAAACACGAACGATCTTTCATAACTCGTCTCTTTAAATACTATGTCAGATTACGCATTTGAGATTGAGGATTGCGAATTGGAGATTAGAATTCGATCAATCAGAACGGAGAGGATGAAGATTAAGATTATCTGATTGGTCGAATTTTAATCTTCCATTCGCAATCTTCAATCTCTAACGCGTAGTATGACACAAGTTTAAAGCTTGTATCACACAAAGCTGAATTTTGAGTCGAGAAAAATTGCGTATCACTCAAGTGTGGTCTCGAGGCAACTTGAGAAAAGATTTAAATTAATAAATATATCTTGTAATAAAAATTCTCAACATTTTTTTCCAAATTAGTTACACAAATAATTGTATTTATTAAGTACAATATATATTATAATGCATTATTTAATACTAGATATAATACATTATTATAAGAATACGAAATGTTTAGTATTATAATACTATAAAAAGTTTTATACTATAATACCATAATATATATTATAAATTTTTTTCAAAAAATGTAAAATATGTTTCTTTTTCTATGTTAACATTTGCTCGGGTTATTTTTGCCATATCACTGGTATGTATCGTTGACATTACATTAGTCCGATTTTGAAACAGCGCATAATGCTGCTTTAAATCAATATTTTGTATCATTACCTCAAATCAGGTTTCATGCAATTAATCGTTCTGCTTCTCATTGTCAGCTACGTTTCAAATGCTATAATTTCAAGTAATCTCTCATCAAAATGTAACTATTAAACCGTCTGCTTTTTTTAGAATCTTCCATTCTATCTACATAAAACTCCATTCTGAGTATCTCAGCTGATAGCTTTTGAAATGAGATTCGAGTAATGACTACAAATACATATACTACAAGTAATATGCTAACCCCTACAGTACAAAAATTGCAGCAACATTGCTGCAACATTTCGGCAATATTTAATGTTACTGCAATGTTGCTGCAATTTTTGTGCTGTAAGGGAATACATGAATAATACTACAATCTACATTTCAATTTGATCATCTCTCAACCTCGGATCCTTCCGGAAAGATGCTCCTTGCTCGTCGACGACGTTCGCCGTTTGTGTCGTATCCTTCTCGTAAACGCACGCTTCCGTCGCATGTCGTCGCGCGGGAGTCAATACGTGCGTGTTCCGCCTGAGGTAGATCGATTGACTTACCGTCGTCGAGCGGAGAACAGAGAGGTCGACGGTTAAGGGAGCGTGTTAGGACAGCGCGGCGCGCGCTTAGGATGAGCGCGTAACACGCGATCGCGTAATCGCCGCGTGCCTATCAGTCGGCGAGCTCCGAATCCACATATGCACAGTTCATGGTGATTTTCCGTTAATTACGAGCGGCACGTGTCGCGACGAGTAAAAATGATCCGGCGGCGATAAACCGCCGAGACGAGCGATTATCGCTTCGTCGGTAGCGCAGTGTTAACGCGACCTGCGTCTCTTTTTTTTCTTTCTCTCTTTATTTCTGCAGTTTGTTGCAAGGAACCGTCGCCATAGTTTTAGGAGAGCCGATACCATCTGCTCAATTAGATAAAAACGATAAGCGTGTCACGTTTACAAGAATGATTTCTCCCCTCTATCGATATGAAAAATTGTTTCCTCGTTCTACTGTTCGTACGCTAAAATTTGTAAGGCAAGATGAAATTTTAACTTTTACATTCGTTACCCAACGTTATCATCCCCTACAGCACAAAAATTGCAGCAACATTGCAACAACATTGCAGTAACATTAAATATTGCCGAAATGTTGCAGCAATGTTGCTGCAATTTTTGTGATGTAGGGGATAAATCGTCGTATCCGATCTGTTACACGAATCGGATACGCCGATTCGCACGGTAGCGAAAGTGTCGACTGCAATAGGAAAGATCAAAATTTTGCAAACGGTTAAATATTGCGTTGGATAAAATTTAGAATACAACGGCTTTTGAGTCACCTGTTTGCAAAGCCTCGCTACCGTATCGAGATCGGATTTGTTTGCTAACATAAAAGGGACCAAAGGATTATCTGTGCAAACAGAATACCCGTTACATTTTATCTCTCTTCTCTCTCTCTCACTCTCTTTCCATCGAGTCTTTTATTTTTATTAACTCCGGCGCGCACGACCACACGTTATCTGCTTTATCGACGCTATACAACTGTTAATATTTTCGTTAAACACAGAACAGCCTATCGCTTCGAAACTTTCGAAACTTTCAAAGGAGAGAAGAGAGTGGAGAAAGAGAGAAAGAAAGAGCGCTCTGAGGACGAAACTTAAAATATAAATATATTTGATCGTGCAAGTTTGGAAACTTGTAATCGTTATTTAACGTTAACTTGAGTAAAAGATCCGTAGTTGGATCTCGATTCAGAGAAATCTACCACTAATTATTGAATATTTAATATACAAAGTGCCGCGGATTGTATTTGATTTAAAACAAATTATTTATTTCGAAAATTTCAAACTGTACAAAGTTGACGTTAACAAGATGTTGAAAAAAGTGTTCGTTCGGAAAATGATTTTTCACGAATAATTCGAAGAAATTTTATACAGCCATGGAACACTCTATATTTTATGATGCAGTCAGAGTTTCAAATCCGCTGAAAACTGCTGGGTTCCAAGATTTTTAGCGACGCCTTAGATACATTCTCTCTCTCTCTCTCTCTCTCTCTCTCTCTCTCTCTCTCTCGCACGGCCGCATAAATAATCGTGCCATCTGCAAATCAAGTAGAAACAGTAAGCATGAGCTGGCTTTAGTAGAGATGATGAGCACGCGATCCGATCAACAGCTGCCCTTTCTGGCCATATGGCATGCACCAAACGTACCGTACTCCGCCTACCCTCGACACGAGTCGAGTCCACCCCCGCGCAAGCGTGCATCCGATAAGAGATCGTACTAACGATAAGCGCGGAACAAGCTATATCGTCTCTCCCGTTCATCGTGCGGACGCGACGGTCAATAAATCTGCGGCACGCTTCTCACTTTTCCGTGCTATGTTTCAAACTGATCGCTGGTTTCTGTTTTTAGAAAGACTAGCTCTTTCTTTTTGCCTTTACTCTCTACTCTCTCTCTTTCTCTTTCTTATTTTAACAAGCAAGAAATCTATAATTGCAGAATTATTTCTCAAATAAACACGTCCGTAATGCGCAGCACTGATCGAGCAAAAGTTTTCGAGTAACTTCTCGCGCGCGCAATAAAATCGATACTCGTACTTGCAAAGGTAGCTCCCGCTAGTAGTCGGTCCGGAAGGGAGGACCGGAGAATTTAACGAAAGGCAGTTTTACTACCCTTTGTGCGTCGACCATGTCGTACGCGGACACGATAAATATTTTCCGGAAGAATGGACGAGACGTTAAAACCCACGCGTCCCTTCGGCTATCACTGCGGCTTTCGATCGGAACCACGAAAACCTCGAAAGAGGAGGAAAAGGAAGGAGTCGCCGGGACCGGAAGCCGAGGACGATCGGCCGTACGTCCGGCCACGCGCTAGCGCAAGGCAATTAATTCATTACCGCCCTTCGCCACCCCTTTCTTCACTTACTCTCCCACCCTCCCTTTCATTCTCGCTGCTCCCTTCCTTGCTGACGGAGATAGTAATCGTTAGTAACATTGAATAGAATGACGCACTACACCAAAAATCGAAGATTTTGTTTCAAATTTTCGATAATAAATATGAAGAAATAGAGTTTGTGGAGCAATTAATATTTACACAATTTAATTGTGTGTCCCAAATTCACGGAGGTTTATGAAAATTATTATCTATTGGTATACAAAATTAAGCTATGTCACTCAGAAATTCTCAATTATATCGTTTATTTTATTATCATAACATAAAATATTACATATGTTTATTTCATTATGATAACATAAAACAAATAAACTTTATAAACATTTATTATTGATGCTCATATTGTTAGTGAACACGCAATGTATTACGAACGGCAATCAATCGAGCACGGCTCACAATCAGTGAGATTTTTTTATATTTGTGTATTTTAGCCTATTCTGAAAATGGTGTTTACATTTTGAATATTCTAATTGATGTACGCTTCGCGATCTATTTAGTTTCGCTAATTAAAAATGTTCGTTAGGAAATTGGAATCTATTTCCGTTACGTACTCTTCTTTTGCGGATTATCTTGGCAAACGTGTCTTCGCGGCGCCATTAAACAGCCGTGGTGAGGTGAATTAATATCGATAAAGATTGATCAAGTGTAATTAAACACAATATAGTTACGTGACGAACTCTTCCAATGAAAAACAAATTCAAATAGACAATTTCGTTTAATTCGCAACATTTATATTTACCAACGAACGTATGAAAATGGAAAATACCGAATTCATGCCTCAATATAGTAGCTCCACGCTACAACGCGCTTTCCGAAAAGAGCAACGGCGAAACGACTTCGGTCTAAAAACCGAACAGGGTGCACAAAGTATCGCTCGACGCTCCGAGGGAAAGAGGGTCGCGGAGGGAAGGGCAGGCCGCGTAACGCGTCTGACTTTTGGCTATGCCGTACTCCTCGGAAACCCGCCGGGCGGGACACGTGACCCCAACATACGAATTCATTGCCGCCGACACGTGACTTCCAATCAGCCCGGCATTGTGCCAGACGTTGCGGAGTCGGTTGGTGGTGTTGGTGAACGTTCTTATACGTAACCATCGTACGACGGTTGACGTACGACTGCGCTCGAATTAATGCTCGCGCTGTTTCGAATAGTTTAGGTTTCTTCGTCGTAATCATTCACAGATAAGACAGTCCTCCTTTTACCCACTCGTAAATAAGATAAAAATTCGTCTCCTGGCGTTTTCTCGTATTTTCAACAGTTTGAACATCGGGTTTGTCGGGCGATGCGTTTCATGGAACGTTCTGTCCATAAACAGTGACCGTGCTTGATCGGACGGCGGAAGTTATGCGTATTGAGAGCGTTTAAATCTTGTTTAACAAGTAAACTCCCATTCGCTTCGCCACTCATGGCTCTCGATCCGTCCTGATCGTGTAAACTTTAGGCGATCTTTGATTCGCTAACTTTAAATACTTATAACTCAAAAACTATTATGATCTTGATATTTTGTGCTAGAACTTTCGTCTTAAAATAAGACGAATCTCAGGAATCTATTCTTAAGTGTTATTGTCTTTATGGGACCTGTATATATACAGGGTGAGTAAAAAGTCTCGGACCGGCGAAATATCTTGAAAAATATAAGTTTTACAGAAAACTGTTTCAGACAAGAGTTGTAGGGTTTAAAATGATCTATTTACTGATGATATCAGTTTGTTCTTGGGTGGCGTCGCCAAGATCAGGACAAGGTCACCTTGAATTTTTTAAATGGAACCCCCTATTTTTTATTGCATATTCTTATAGCCCTTCTCGAGATCTTTTCAAAACACCCCCAAAAATTGTCTTTTGCATAAGCCGTTCCGGAGATATGAAGCTTCAAAGTTTACGATATTTTAACATAAAATATAAAATATCTCGTAAACTATTCATTGAATAGCAACCATGTGTTTTCCTTGCACCAATTGATTCATCTCAGTATTCTACGCATAAAAGTATTAAGGTACAGTTATCAAAAAATGAATACGAGATATTTTATATTTTATGTCAAAATATTCCATTTAAAAAATTCAAGGTGACCTTGTCCTGACCTTGGCGACGCCACCCAAGGTCAAACTAATATCATCAGTAAATAGACCTTTTTAAACCCTACAACTTTTGTGTGAAACAATCTTCTGTAAAACTTAAATTTTTTGAGATATTTCGCCGATTCGGGACTTTTTACTCACCTTATATATCGTTACACACTTGTTTATGTCCAACAAGGCAAGGTTTCCAAGTGTAAATCGCAAAATAATGCCAAATCTACATAGATCACTTCTTTCGGTAATCGGAAAGAGAAATCCACTATTTATGAGCTCAATCTTTGCGATATAAGCACAAACAAATATCATGTACGAATTTTAACGGATCATTAGCGTGTTATATGCATTATTTTGTCATGCAATTTGTGTATATGAAAATTTTCATTACTTGTAAGTATTTTATTAGAAATTTTGCCTATATGTGACACCGGCGGTATAATCCAATATATATTGAAAATCTATAACATATGTGACATGAACTATACATTTTCAGTGTATATTCGTTCCATCACAACACATCTCTATCGCTGTAATTTACAAATTCTGCAATATCCCTAAATGTTAATACAACCAGATAAACTAAAAAACACTTTGCTAAAAAGGCTAGAACTAACAAAATGATGCAACACGCTAATAATCCGTTAAAATTCGTGTATATTTGATATTTGTTTGTGCTTACATCGGAAAGGTTGGGCTTATAAATGATCAATTTTTCTTTTTGGTTACCGAAAGACGTGATCTGTGGGTTCGGCATTATGTTGCGATTTACGCTTGGGAACCTTCCCTCGTAAGTGTGTAAGCTTGGACACGTAAACGTCTCGATCGAACGGCTGCGTATAAATACCGCGAGGTAAGATAGCGAAGCTGTACTCTCGGGTATCTCAGTCGAACGGGGCGCGTTCTTACGTTAATTTACGCGCGATGTGCGACCCTGCCCCTCGTCGACGCGCACGCGATCTCGAAACGAGCGGTCGTGCGGCACGCCGAGATCGTTCTCGACGGAGGAAGTCGCCGGAATCCAAAGTGGTCCCGGAACCGACCGCTCGTTTCCCAGGGACAGCGAGGGGAGGAGGGAGAGAGGACGGGGCGGATCGCGTAGGAAGAGGTGGAGAGCTCCGATGTTGCGTAGACGTGTGTGCGTTGCACGTCGCGTTGGCGACGTCGTGCGTGTCGTCTCCTTCTCCCGGGGACGACGCTGACAAATGACGCGTGGCGCCGTTCGGCCACGCGACGCCTAATTGACGCTACCGTGACGTCACGTGCTGTGCGTCCGTTGTGTGTATGTCGCTGGCCGACTTTTCGGTGCACGCAACGGCGTGGGGGCGGTGCTCTCTAAACGTACGCGTCAGCGCGTGTAATCCACCGTGTTTTTAATGTCGCCTTGCCCCCTTCCCCGCCCGCCCGCCCCGAATAGCCGCGGACGTTCAACGATCGGTGCCGGTGGACCTCCTCCCACTGTTAGTCCGACAGTCTTCTTTTGACTTTTGTCCTCACCCTTATCATTTGAATGTTTCAAGTAAAAACACGTTGCATTCCTCGTTTTCCGTGTTCTCGCAACGATCTTTTTTGCCGATTTCTAAACATACCTGTGGATTACGACCATAGACCTTATATGGACAGGCAATACAAGCAAGATTGCGTCCGTACTTCTCTCTCTAAAGAGACCGGAAGTACGTTTCGCGCATGCTTGACATATATTATATTCACGCGCTATATGTTTAATCGACATGCGCAATGTACATTTCCGGACACTTTGAGAAAGAGAAGTACTAAGAAGAAAAGAGAGAAGAAGTATGTTTCTCTCTCCAACCTCCTCCGGACACTGTTTTCTATGCAGAAACTATAGCAATGTCCATAATTGCCAGTCCATATCTATAAGGTCTACGACATACCTCGCTGTCTTCCATTGTTTATGGTATAGCAATGGACTGCGTTCGAAAACATCACCCGAGTGCACCCTTGTACATGGGCGCCCATACAACTTTTTTCAAGGGGGGCAGAGTGTAAAACTTAGGGTTGCCAAACGAATGTTTCTTCAAATAATATTTTTTAGAGAAATATTTATGCAGATTTTTATTTTTAATTGTACAAATTTTAAACAAAAAATTATCTGGTTGTCAATAAAATTATTCTAAATTGAAAAAATTAAAATCCTGGGGGGCATATGCCCCTCCTTGCCCCCCCTCATGGGCGCCCCTGCCCTTGTAGCATTTTATCCTTGTTGTTTACCGAATAATAAACAAGGATAAAATGATACATGGGTGCACGCGGGTGACGTTTTCGAACGCAGCCTTGGTGTAGCTTCCTACCCATACAGCACAGAAGTTGCAGCAACATTGCAGCAACATTGCAGCAACATAACAACATTGTCGAAACATTGCTGCAATGCTACTGCAATGTTCTGTGCTGTATGGGTATAGAAGGGTGGCTTACAATTAGAAGGTGTGGCCTTCCTAAAAAGGGTGGTTTCGTTCAACTCGCGCTTTAGAGCGGAATTAATATCACATTAGACAACACTTCTTTCCAAAAATCTTACGGAATTTCGTAGAAACCGGAAGAAGATAACCCGCGTGATCTTCGAGCGATCGCAAATAATGTCGACCGTGTCGTGAAATTAATTCGCAGGTACGCGAACGAGAGTCAGCGCGAACGCGGAAACTTGATGATGGGGCGACGCGCGTTATCCGGCGACCGATCTATCGCGCTCGCGGGGTAGGGGGGCGGGAGGGGCACGAGGGGTAGAATTAGTAACGTCATGTGCGTGCGTGCGCGCGAGCGCGCGTGCACGCGTGGACGTTCCTGAATATCCGGCGCGGTCGCGTGGTCGGTGAATAATTAGCCGATTGTCCCGTCCGCGGCCCGGAACCGAACCATCAATATTTTTATTTCCACAACGACCCCTGCGGTCGGAACCCCCGCCTCCTCTTTTTTTCTCTCTCCTCGCCGAGGCCGAGGGGTTCTCGGGGGGGCGCGCGCGCCGATAGCGCTAAGTGATATCCCTCGTCCGCAATGAGAGACGACTCTTCTCGACGGCTCTCCCGTTTTCTCTCGAGAATCCTCGCACTCGCGCGCGCGGAATACATCCTGTCGGGCGAGAGATGCACGCGGGGGTCGCCGCGCGGTCGACAGATTGATGGAACCCACCGCGACAGGGGTAGATCCTTTATTCGCTAATGGACGAAACGTTCGGATTTTTTTTACCCTAAAGATCTCCGCGATTCTGGAGCGAAAATCTTTCATTTACGGGGATATTGTACGAAGCCTTTACGAACTGGAGCGCAACGTTATTTTCCGCTTTAAAAAAATAGCTTTCTGGAACAAATCTACATTGGTGTTCATCTCGTGCGTCTCTAATGTATTTCGATAGAAACCGTAATATGAAGTGATAAATTTCGCTAATTCATCAAATATGATCGGATCAAAACTGAAAAAATGTTAATAGTCTGCGATAGTGAATTTTTTTTGTTCGAAAAGAATGAAACGATGATACTGCTATTTAGTGGTCACAGGTGACCCAAGACATGATAAATCTCGATGATCGACGATCCGGCGTTGACCGTAGCAGGGTTAAGTGCTCGTTGAACAAAGCTTACACAATTTTTCACCTTGTCCCGAGTATCATGTGTTCGTATCGCGCAGATTCCATTAATCTGCCGTCCGCCATACATATCTTACAAGTATCGCACTTATCTTCCCCGACAAGACGTATTATATTTGAAGTGAGGAAAATTGTCAAAATCGTTCGTGCGCTATTTGCTGAAAGAAGCAGATGATGCCCAGATATAGTCGGGGATATGATAATGCGAAGAAAGCTGCGCATCATCTTTGAGAGGCCGAATCCGTTCG
This sequence comes from Aphaenogaster floridana, assembly GCA_003063835.1. Classification (NCBI taxonomy): domain Eukaryota; kingdom Metazoa; phylum Arthropoda; class Insecta; order Hymenoptera; family Formicidae; genus Aphaenogaster; species Aphaenogaster floridana. The sequence continues at coordinate 123,241 of NJRP01000238.1, read as the reverse complement.
CAGTCTCACGGTTCAGGTCGAATCCATCGTTCTTAATGGGTGACGATGCGTGGAATATGATCCACGTTAGACAGCATAATGTCGCGTTATTATTGCACCCTTTGTGCGTACTCCCCCGCGTACCATATAGCGATCAATCCAACTTAGTTTCCCACCGGAACACCCTACTTGAAATCGAAACCATCTAGGACGGACGCGTGACGCGGTCACCACGCAATTTCCGCAGACCACATCGTGAGTAATCTCATATAAAAACGTATAATACATATCGAGAAAATCGCGTATATATACTTATACATTTTTACATACTCCTGAATAAATTAGGACCCCACTTTTAAGATCCGCCTACTTTTTAAATCTTTTTCCAAATTTTGCCCAAGACTATTATTAATAATTACACAATTATTCAAGAGGACTAATGAGCCAAGTCAGTTATTTGTGCTAATATTATTATATTCTAAAACACTTCTTCATAAACAATTTGCCAGACAATTCGCTGAACAAATCGTTGAACAATTCGTTGAACAATTCGCTAAACAATTGTTAAACAATTCGCTGAACAAATGTTTCGACCTTAATTTTGGTCATCCTCAGTGCGCTGATAAATATAAACATACCCTTAAGTAAATAATAAATTAATTAATTAATACACCTAATTACTTAACCGCAATCTCCTTCGCAACGACGATCTCTATCGCATTCGTAACGACAATCTCTATTTAACCGTAATTACAGAAATTTACATATCTTAATTATGGTTAAATAGAGATCGTCGTTACGAATGCGATAGAGATCGTCGTTGCAAAGGAGATTGCGGTTAAGTAATTAGGTGTATTAATTTATTTATTATTTACTTAAGGGTATGTTTATATTTATCAGCGCACTGAGGATGACCAAAATTAAGGTCGAAACGTTTGTTCAATCGCGAATTGTTTAGCGATTGTTTAGCAAAATGGTTAAATGAATTGTTCAACGATTTGTTCAACAAATTGTCTGGCAAATTGTTTATGAAGAAGTGTTTTAGAATATAATTAATATTAACACAAATAACTAGCTTGGCTCATTAGCCCTCTTGAATAATTGTGATTGTTATCTTATTGAGCCTTAGAAATTAAATTTAACTATTATTAATCCTTTTATTCCCAAATTATTTAACAGCTACACAAAAATATTTCTTTGCACTTTGTGAACAAATAACAAATAACAAATAAGTGATTCATAAAAATATTTTGACATTTTGAGATCTTTTTTACATATTATTTTTATTGCGTATAATAATTTGTATTGCAAAGTTATGATTTATGATATAGTATAATGAAAATCTTTTTTACTTTCAGTCAGTAAATGCACCTGAAATATTTCAAGAAAGTTGTAATTTTGCAAGCTCTTATTGTATTTATAGTAACTTTTGTCACAGAATCGTGGCAACAAATAAAAAATGATAATATCCCATTTTACTATACGGAGAAAATTTTAAATACGTGCTAACTATACAATTTTAAAGTCTTTATAATCACCTATACAAGATTAAATGAAAGTAATATATACTCTCGGACATGAAAATATAGATGGCAGAGTAATATTTTATTTTATAATTTTGAATAATTCTGAACAAAATATTATAGTTAACAATGAGAACGAAAAGGTTAATTGCAACGGTATAACTTTATTATAGTAAGAACAAAAAGATACTGAAAACGGTATGACTTTAAACGCTTCAATTGTTCAAGTCTGGAAAGAGAGACGAGCTGTAGCCAGACCAGCTCGACGCAAATCGACCTGACGTTCGAATTCACGAATACAATTCGGAACGAATGGCCGGCCTCGGAGAGGAATCCCAATCGGACGATCCGGATTTCGACGATAGCGTATGCAAAGCGTTCAATGCGCGAGTGACTCAACAGCTTCCGCCTGTTCGCCGATTCCACGCCTCGCGTAATGGAGCGCCAGATGATACCGTGCGCCGTATGGAAGACTACCGCGTGTTTGTTAAGAGATTCGCTACGGCGGGCTTGCCGTGGCGAAACGCTAAGTGCATCCCTCTATTATGCAAGTCTCGTCTTCCAGCGAGCTCATGTCATGAGCGTGTTCGGCTGCGATCGCGCCCACGGTAATGAAAACGCGAGGTGCATCAGGTAAAGGAACGCGATGAAATTGATTGATTTATGCTTCTCGCGACGAAGAGCGGCCGAACAGGGACTATAAACGACGACGTACGTTGTGCGTGCGCTAACTGACGTCGATTGACGGCTACTAGTAGGGAATATTCGTATATCGTTCTCTAAAACTTTGTGAACTTTCGTAAAACTTTGTAAAAAGAAAGTTTTCCTCGTTTGCGTTAATATTCAAGTTTAGAAGTCGCGACTGCTTGCCGAAGTTTGTAAGTTGTATCTGCTCAACTCTACATCGGAGAAACTGTGTCAGAAACCAAAAGAAATTACCCGCGAAAGTCCTGCGGTTAAATTAGGCTACAATAAATATATAGTGCTTGCAGAGAACTAGAAGAAAGGAAAATTATCATCTCTTAAGGTGGAAGCATATAAAATTGCAAGAGCCATGGGCAGAATGCAGAAGCCATAGCGCATTATGTATTTTTATGTAGATTGGAAATTCAGAAGCCATAGGCAGAATGCAGATACCATAGCGCATGCACCATGGCCTTTGCATTCTGCCCATGGCTTCTGAATTTCCAATCTACATAAAAATACATAATGCGCTGTGGCTTCTGCAATCTCCCCATGGCTCCTGCAATTTTATGTGCTTCCACCTTTAGGGCCCGAACACACAAAATGCATAGCGTAGCATAAGCATAACATAAGACCGCTAAACCAATGAGCATCCAGTATGAAGTCGCCATATTGATTTACATAAGATGCTCATTGGTCCAGCTACGTCTTATCATGGCCGGCAACTTATATATGGAATATGTGGAGAGCTCCACACTTGGATTAATCTGATTGTGAGTGTGGAAATTCCACACTCGGAATTTGGTCGATTTGTTCCAAAATTATTTATGAATTGCGACGAGAGCTATCGATATGCCATGGACTGTAACATTATATAGTAGAGGGCTGTTTACGTTTTTCAACAAATTAAAAGCCCTATTTTGTAAAAATTTGTTACAGTTTTTCTGGCTACCCTCCCCCCCTTCCCACCTTACCGATAGCAGAACTCCACACTCGGAATTCTGTTAAGTTGCCGGCCCTGGGTTTTATGTTATGGTTATGCTACGCTATGCATTTTGTATGTTCGGGCCCTTAAGCGGGGAGCACACACTTCTCTATAATGCATAACGCATAATATGCATAAGGAAATCAGCCAATTAGAATTTTTTATTTTCATCCCCACTCCTTGTCCCAAGGATTTTGATTGGCTGATTTCCTTATGCATTATGCGTTATGCGTTATGGAGAAGTGTGTGCTCCCCGCCTTATTCGTACGAGAAGTCTAATTTTTATGGCAACTCGCGTGTCCGAGCTTTCACGATGGAACGTCTCTGGAATGTAAACAGAGAGCGCCCCTCGTCACTCGCGTAATTTACTACTGAATCGAGTGCTTCGGAAGATGAAGATATCGTGTCGAACGCCACGTTATTCCGTCCCCTTTAAGCGGTGTCTACAATGAGATTTTAAGTCGTAAGACTTAACATATCGACCAATCACAGTTGAGCATTCTAAAAGTACGACCGCAATTTTGATTGTGATTGGTCGATATGTTAAATCTTACGACTTAAAATCTCATTGTAGACACCGCTTTAAACGCGACTCGACGAAACGAGTGAATCGCACGAATTTGTTCGAATCGTGTTTTCGTCGGAACGCCGCGGCGTGGTCCAAGGTAACTGCGGGACGTCGCCTTAGGTGCCACCCAAGACCCGTCGCCTTAGGTGCCACCCAAGACCCGTCTCCTTCGCGTCAAGCCTATCACACAATAGGAAAGCACAGGCAATAGGAATAGGGAACAGGAATTTGGAATTAAAATTTATGTATAATACTATTTATCATCCCTGTATCAACGCGGAATGGAATATGAAACAGGCAATAGGAACAGAATTTCCGACACGTTGGATTTCTGTTCCTTATTGTCTGTACCTGACCAATCATTTGTTAGGTTATCTCCTATTCCTATTGCCTGTGCTTTCCTATTGTGTGATAGGCTTCAGATCTCGGAAGATCTGGCGCGTCCACGGCCTCCGTGACATCATCGACGTACGAGACGGACGGGCCTTTAGTCGGAGATTCCGAGAAGGCGACGGCGAAGAAGAGGGTAGTTCCCGTATCGAGGACTTGCATCTGCCCACGTCACCCGACCGGCCACTCCTCCCTCTCCTCTTTCCAGATACGCTTCTTGCCCGTACCCTACGCTCTGTCCCTTCCCCCTTGCCCCCCTTTCGTCGCTCCTCGGCGTCCCGTCGATCTCTTAATCTACCTGGCCATCTACATCCACGTTATCTTGCATCGCGGCCACGACGGCGACTACTAATTCGAGGATTTACTGAAAGTAAGACCTTAAACGCGCATCGCAGCCCTGTCGAAGTTGGGTAACGATCGGATCAGCACCGTCCGGCAAAGTGCAAGCCGATCCTCCTGCTGATAGAATCGTCATAATTATACAAATTACTCTCAGGTATACCAGGGAAGACGGAGAGAAAGAGGGAGAAAGAGAGCTCGAAAGAAAATGACAACTGCGGAAAAGCGCAGACGGACGCACCGGCACCGGTGAGTACTCGGTGAGTATCAAGGGATACCGTTCGATAAGTCGATTTTTTTTACAAAACAAAACGGTAGTCCCCGATACGCTCGCCTTCTCGGTACCGACTAAGCTTCTTCTTTCGCAAGACAGTCGCGGGAACCGAATAGCGCTGAAAGAAAGAACGAACGAAAGAAAGAAAAAAAAGAAAGAAGAAGAGATAGATAGCCGAGTATTCTTGCGCGTCGGATACTTCTTCGACGAATTTACGGGAGACGTCGCGACGCGCTGAAATTCTTATTGGCAGCGACCGCAGCGAGCCCGCCGGGTAAAACACATTTTAATGGTTACGGCGTCATCGTAACGTACGTACGGCGGCGTCCGCGGGGCCGCTCGCCTCCCTCGAAAGTAACCGGTCCGGTTCGATTATCGTCCGGTTAGATTCGATTAAGTCGCTGCAAACGTCGCCGCCGCCGCCGCCGATGCCGTGGCGTAGCGGCGGATAATAAATTCGATTTCGGCGTCTCGCAGAGGCGCAACGAGCCACGACGTAAAACCGTCACGTCGCCGAATCACCGAGCGTAGTCGCCCGGCGCGACGCTACGCGGGGAGGGATCGAATCGACGGGATAAGGGGATCGAAAATTCGGGACGACGTCCTCCATGGGGGTCGCTCGTAGGAATAATATTTTTGTTTCTCTTTCTCGCCTCGCGCGCAAGGTGCAGCGTTCGGGAGGGAGGGAGGAGAGAAAGGGGGGATTGTGCAAATTTTCGCCGTTCGTTTTCGTTGCGAGCGGATGGCTTTCCCTCACTCCTGCGTCGCCTGTAGTTATGTAATGTTGTGAAAAATAATTATATTGATTTGGCGGTTTCATGAATTTTTTTTGTGATTGTTACTGGAATGAACGTCGAAAGGTATATCAACGAAAAAGGAAAACGGAAATTGAAATTAAGATGTGACAATTTAGAATAATTTGAATCCATCTTGGGTATCATTTAGGAGTGTGTGTAACATTAAGTTTATTACATTATTAATATTAATGTGTTTGTTCCACGTTATATCACTATATTTCAATTAACCCTTTCAGACCTGACTTTTTTTGAGAATTGGGACATACCTCGTCTAGTTATTTTTAAAGCTTTGTGGGATTGCTGAATACGAAAATAGGGTAAAAATATTAAAATTCAAAATGGCAGATCCAATATGGCGGATGCAAGAAATAATATATTAACAAATTCTAATGAAATTGTTTATTGAAGGAATGTATATAATATTGCATTTTTTATGGAACTTTTGGGAACATGTCTCGATACATAATCCTATATCACAGGGGTTCTCAAACTTTATATTTCGCGTACCACTCAAATATCTACAGTCACGTGCCACCAATTAAAATTAAGATGAATACTGCAGTGTAGCATGCGTATGCTACACTTAAGCAATGTTAGTATATGTGATCCCCCTTACCGCGATTATCACACCCCCCTCGTGAAATGCTCGGTCTACGTTTGTCTATGTATAGCTCGCGTACCACCTAGAAGGCTTCCGCGTACTACCAGTGGTACGCGTACCATAGTTTGAGAAACTCTGTTATATCACATTTTACACAAATGGTTGTAGTTCTTTTCTCGATACCTTTGAAACTACACATTATAAAAGTAAATAATTTTATATTATATTAGTTTGTGTCTCAGACATTGGATAAGTGGCATATTGCGTGCGGAATAATTAACTCGCTCCATGTGTGATCTGCCTTTGTTAGGAGAATTAGAAACAGGTGCGTAAGCGAACAAGTAATACGCGCGAATATTTTGTTTGCAAAATAGGACTCTCGAATTCAAATTAACATGGTTTTTCATTTTTTGCCTATCTTTTGTTTTACGATCTCGTTGAACTCCTGTTAAGTACCACGTTGTTAAAATTAAATAAACTCATTAATTGATAACCACGTATTCGATTCTGCGCTTTAACATATATATGACATCATTTATACATTATTTATATCATCAAAAATTTATACTAACATATAGTTATATTTGAATAATCGTTATGCGAAAGTAATACTGCACACCATGCCGAATCCTTCATGGTTAATCCGACAACTTTCCGATCTTATATTATGTAAATAATTTTTTATATTTTATAATTATATTTATTACAATATTTTTTAGTTTAACAGTTTAAATAATTCCCTTTAAAGTGAGTCCTAACGGACCTTAATAGCTTAATATTTACCAAAGATATGAATATTTTTAGTCTATACTGAGAAAAAAGTACTTAAAAATTTATTTCTATGAAATAAGATTTATTTAAATACGGCGAAATGAAATTTTATTTCTAGAAAATGAACCATCTAATGAGAAAAATTAAATATATTTCACAGAAATGTATATTCCGTCATCATAGCTAAATTTAGCTATGATACATTAGATGGTTCATTTGCTAGAAATAAAATTTCATTTCGCCGTATTTAAATAAATCTTATTTCACAGAAATAAATTTTTAAGTTCTTTTTTCTCAGAGGATATATGTCCCACTGCACTGTAAAAAAAGTATGTAAAATTACATAAATAATGAGTGTAACAATTACACTATTAATAATGGAAATGTATAAATTCATGTACTTTTACAAAACTTTTTACTCTTTGTTGTGTAATAATTTTTTATATTTAATGAAAAATTACACAAGATTAAAAGTATAATTTATATATTTTATGTAAATGTACAACTTTTTTGTAATATTACATGGCATATGATAATTTCATGCATTATAGCTGCATTTTGGCTCACATTGGCTTACTTTT
>NJRP01000238.1:99800-115435 GCA_003063835.1 Aphaenogaster floridana | reverse complement strand
TCCCAATATTACCCACTATAATAGTTGTAATTTTACATGAAAATTTTTTACAGTGTGGACTCTTAAGAGTTAATGTGTGCATTCATCTTTGTTTCGCGATATCTTTTCTCCATCTTTCCTCTTCTCATTGTCAGATAAATACTCTGATCAACAGCAGATTATTTTATGGATTCCTTGAGATGTAGTTATTTCGTGCAATTTATGAAAAGAATTTGGAAACGGCTCGAGAAATTCAGTCACGATAATTGAGAGGCGGGAGTTCCTCTCGACCGCTACTTTTTGCGTGCTGCCCTTCCCGCCGAATACCTCAATTATTCTCTCGCTCGATCCCCGGTCATCATCTCCGCACTCGAGTCGCGCGACATCAAAAGTCTCTCCGCACGTGCACACAGACGAGTCGCACAAAAGCGAAGGCGATCGAGGAGAGCGGGCTGCCGGCTGTCACCGCGATCGGGCGCAAAGTGCAACATGCTCCTCGTGTCAATTGAAATCGAAGCCGCGCGAGGAGCGAGAGGGAGGCGAGGGGGAGAAACGGGAGCTCGGGCCGGGTGGAGGGGACCGATGGGGGGCAGGTCGGGGCACCTGCTGGTGTAACAGCGCGCGCTCGTTGCACGGCGTGCCCGGAGGATCGTGATTAAAGCTCCACCGTCCCGCGGGGGTCCGAGGTCTCGAGGTCGACATTTGGTGTCATTGTCGTGAGACGACTCGTGAGAGAGGGTGCAACGGGAGAGTCCGCGGCTACGCTCTAATGCTGATTTAATCAGAATCACGATGTACTCTCTCCCCCTCCCTCCCTCTCTCTCTCTTTCTCACTCTCTCTCCCTGTTTCTGTTTCTCCCCCTCCCCCTCCGTGAACGATCCTACTCTCAAACGCTCTCTGGGCAATGTTGCGCAGACACCCTACGCGTACGCGTACAAGGGCGGAAAGTGCGGTCGAATGAATTCAATCTTGCCGGCGTTAGATGGATGTGTTATGCCACTTATTAGAGATCACTCGTACTTATTAGAGTGGATACGGCAGGGAATGACTGCCAAATTTATATTTTTGCGCTGCGATATATGTAAAAAACATATTTTAAAAAATATATATAAAATATATAAAATAACGTAATAATATATCTGAAAAAATGAGAACATGCTGCCAGCTTTTTATTATTATTATGTTAGAAATTAAAGCGATTTTCTGCTGAAGCGATAAAGTCAGGAAAAAATCGCAGTCGAGCGTAATTCTCACTTTAATCGAATAAAATGAGTGCCATTTTGCATAGATCTAATTGCTACTTTACTCTCTACTTTAAAACATTTTTTCTATTAATTGTAATAAAGTACAATATATTTTCATATAGATTCATAGACCGGCCAAATAAAATCGGTCACATGTTAAAATTGAAAATTCACGATTCTCATTCATATTGCGCAGTTCATATTTTGGCTTTGCCAGTTTAAGTCCGTCTTTTCCGGCATTTCTTTTCTTAAAGTGCAAGTCTCGATTGGGTGAATATTGCTTATATCGCGGTCTCGTTACGGCAACGCATCTGAAAGAGTAACGTCTGCCTAGATCGACTCGTACGGGGTTCAACTTGGCGTCAGTGTCCCCTCACCTTGGCTATAATTCTCGGGCCTACATACGTAATGTAATAATCGGCATGTATACCAGCCATATGGGCCTGAACCGATGCGCCCTCGTGCATACAAGTATCGGCGCCGAGAGCTCGCAACAGGGACAGATTCCCCGCATTCGCGTCCCCCTGCTCGATGAATACGCACACTTGCCCAAAAGCGGGGAATGACTGCCGTCAGCGAAAGTATCTTAGATTACATTAGATTGAACATCCCTTTGCAGTCCGATCATCTCTGCGAGTCCGACGTCAGAGTCACTTTTCGTCCAACATTATTTCCTCCCTCTTCTCCGTTAACCCCGCGTGTATTCGCGAAACGACACAGATATGCTTTTGTACTCCTCATATTATACATTTACCTTCATTTGAGATAACTGCAGTTGCATGAATAACTTACCAATCCTTCTTACATTAAAAAGAAATTCATGATGCCCCATTTGCCTTCTTATCGTCTTAAACCATTTTTCCGATTATGAATCCCGCTCTACGAGAGGCTGAAAAATTATGCGCCGACACGTCCTGTACTTACGGATACGTCCGGATTGAATTGCAACGCGCGTCTAGGAGAAGCTCTTCGCTCACTTTGCTCTTCGTTAGATCTTCGACGATCGACGCCGCTAAGTCCGCCAAGTGGCGCGTCCGGCGCGAGGAAAAGTGAGCGTCGGCCGACCCGAACCGAAAACCTTGAAGGGGAGACCTCGCGTCCCCTTCTTCCCTCCGTCCTCCTGCTCCGTTAACCCCGCGTGTATTCGCGAGACGACACAGATATGCTTTTAGCGCGAGGCGGGGTGCGTTTCCGAGCACACGCACCGTCCGTGTACCGACGCGCGTGCTCGCGCGCACGTGCCGCGCGACAACGTTAAGACGACACGCGAGCGATGCTGGGCGACGTCGTGGCGTCGTCATGCGGCGAGCACGAGGGAGAGCGGGACCAAGGAAAAGCCACCCTTTCTCCAAATTCGCTCGCGATGCTTCCTACATAATACTCTATCGAGGTGTCAATTTTTTTAGTTGACCATTAAAATACCCTAGCTCAGAGGTGATTACACTGCAAATCATAAGCATGTTATTTTAGCTGAAGCTCTTCTTACGCATTTCTTGCCGTTTTAAATCATGCCATTTAACACGTTTGAACGTATTAATTTTTAATTTAATACGATTAAACATGTTAAATGACGTAACCTAAAACGGCAAGAAACATGTAAAAAGAGTTTCGGTCAAATGTGTCATTTTTAAATGTTTATGCGTGTAAAAATAACACGCTTGGATTGGCAGTGTAAACGGTCGATCGCGTGGCAACGTGAAATTGACAATACAACAGTTGTAATTGCAATGTAACCATAATTAATTTCATTATTGTTGTTTCATGCCCAATCGCGACACAAACACAAAATAAAATAAACATTGATGGTCGAATTGGTAGAACGCCCGCACGGATTGAAGGAAGATCCAGGTTCGGATCCTGGTTGAGGTGTTATTTTTCGCAATAATTTCTTTACAGTTTTCGGGGTAGGGGGGGTCTTATAGATGCTCGTTAGCATCAAAATTATTAAATTGCTTGTCAATTTAACATGTAAATTAATTTCGGCTTCATGTAAGGATTGTGTTTCAAGACCGACAAATTTGCGGCGCGCAGTTCGCATAAGTAGGAAAATTCACAAAATAATTATTATTAGGCACCAAGATCCGCCGCAACCGATATATTGGCTTTCTTTCATATTCATATTTGTTTAAAATAAACATGCTTATTTCGCATATAAACCTAGATCACTGCGACAGGAAACAGTAGATCACGATGGGGTGAGGAAGCTGAAAGTAGATCTTGGTGCTTCTAAGTTTGGCCACCTCTGCACTAGCTCGATATTGACATTTATATTTTGTAAATGATTTACATATTTTTATAATATAAATGTTTATATACCCATATTTTGATTATCGATGAATTTCTTGTGGTGCTGGGTATTTTTTGAGACGGATACTTTTACTCTCGATACCAGCGAAGATACCTGTAAACTGTAATCCTTTTCTTGGAACGCAGATCAATTTTGTCAACTGTACACCGTATTGTATACTATCTATCTTATCAATAATAATAATAATAATAATAATTTATTGAAGTGCAGATAATAAAAGGTACACACTGCAAATCCAAGCGTGTTATTTTTACACGCATAAACATCTAAAAATGACACATTTGACTGAAGCTCTTTCTATATGTTCCTTGCCACTTTAGATTACGTCATTTAACACATTTAATCGTATTAAATTAAAAATTAATACGTTCAATCGTGTTAAATGACATGATTTTAAACGGTAAGAAATGTGTAAGAAGAGCTTCAGCTAAATAATACGCTTAGATTTGCAGTGCAGTAGAGAGTTACATTTCAAGAGGTGAGGCATCAGCAATAATGCTGCTTACAAGTCTAAACTTGTAATAATAATTAAAATATAAAATATTTTAATAGATGTATAAAAAATAATAATGATAATTCACATATGTGAACATGTAGGTACCTTTATATTGAGAACATACAAAAATGATCATACATACCATCATACGTGTCGTCTCATTGTCAGCCTACGTAAGCGATTCTTCATTCCACTACATAGGTCGATACGATAAAATCGCGGAAAGTTTTTCGCCGTTTCCACGAGATTTTATCGTCGCGTCTCTTCTCGATCTACATTCTTATATATGAGAGCTCCCGCGTCTCGATTGTTCTCCGATGTGTACTCGATGTTTTATTACACGACGGAGTTAAGCCGGAGTTGCTCTGATGAGCGCAACGCTCATTAAGAGCGCACATGCGCGCGCGTCGGCCAACCGTATATATCAATCGGGATGCTACCAATCATAAATATTGACCGCGGCTCTCGTAACCGCGCGGGCACACAAACGGCGATACGGTTGTATGCCCACGGCGCCGTGGATTCACCCTTGGATTTCGGCCATAAATATTGATCACGAATACGGTGCGCTCCTTATGCCGCGGCAACGGGAGCGCGCTCGTCCGGTGGCCTCGGTCAACGACGTCCCGTGGGAGGCGAACCGTTGTATGTTTACCGTCAATGATTGCGGTTAATTACAACACCACCCTGTCTGTTTGTATGTCAACCCCATATACATACACGTTAACGATCTCCCGTGGGAGTGCCGCCTCGGCATCCTGGAGTCGGCAGGAAGACGCTCCCGCTCGCGTTACTCATTCTTGCGCGGCGTTTCCGCGATACCATCCTAATTTAATCACGTCTATAATTTATGCAGAGTGTACATGGGGAACGATGTTAGGTTTGTTCTCCGTAGTTTTTGAATTTCAAGATCCCGGTAAACCTCGAGGTCTGTCGGGGGCTTTTTCCAATTTTCCATCTTGTTTTTTTATAACAAAAAAATGGACAAATTTTGAGGCAAAATTGTAACTTTTTTTCTCGAGTTACCTAATTTCGTGAATTTTTATAAATTAAAAAAAATTCCCCCTCGACAATTCGTAGAGAATATTATGAAGAATATTTTTATTAAAATTTCATCCCAAAAAAATTAAAAACTCGCTGAGTTATCGTGCAGACACTACAAGCATGCACTGTACACGCAACTTTCCATAAAAATTACAATTTTTTATATACATATATTCAAAAATATAATGAATAGACTAAAAAAAACCTGCATTGATTACTATGTTATTTATTGAGAAAAAAGTTCCCGAAAATAGCTCATTTTTTGCGCGTGAAAAACTATAAAATTTGCTTTAAAATATCGCGTTTGTAGTCACATTTGTTGTTTGAATATGAAGAAAATTTTCCTGTTACAAATCCAAATAGAAAAAATGTCAAATTATGAATATGGGGAATGTTAAAATTAAAAAAAACTTTTAAAACTTATTACATATATTTTTGAAAAAATAATTCATTAAAATAACACATTAGATAACTCATTAAAATAACTCATTTTGATTAATTTTAAAATATAAAAAATGTATTATTACGTCAGCGGCAATCACACAGTTACAGCATATAAAAAGACGTACAACTTCATCAGCAGCTATCAATGTTAACCGCCTGTAACTAAACAATCAATTTTACTATCAATCTGTCGACAGTAAAAAATCTCCATTATTCTTTTTAATTTACCGCTAATAATAAAAAAAGGAACATTTATCTTTTAATACAGTTTGTACGTAAATTTGCGTTTTTTCCCAGAACATGATTTTAAGTCTTATCGCAGAGAAATACTTTCGCGAAATAGAGTCGTGATGGATTTTAAGCTCATTTTCTCAAATTGGCATGTGTGCACGGTCCGAGGCGAACGTTCCTCGGGTGCGAGGGCAACCACGCGAAAAGTCTTGACGGAAAATGCGGTGGTCGTCCTCGAGGCAATCGAATCGGCCGTCGGTGGGGCCGGCCGCTCCCGGGACGGTCGCAGTAAACTTGTAAAACAATAAAAGCTTCCGGTGATCCGCCGCTACGGTGCGCCGAACCGCTACATCGAGTTACCCAAGTCGAAGTTTTCACCGGATACCGCCGCAAACCGGGGGACACGCAGGACGACGTGGACATCGCCGGTACTCGCGTCGGCAAAAATTTCTCTTCGAGATTTTGCAACTCGACAAATGCGAATTTGTGATGTCTCAAGCTTGCCGAATAATGAGAATTGGGAGATTTCCACATACTTGGTGATGTATTTATATGTTAATTTTCAATATATTAATTATAAGACAATGACAAAAGCCAATCGTTGCTCGCTTCGACTCACAATGAAAGTCAATCATCTTTTATAAGTAGTTTTAAGAATAATGGAAAATACAAATACAACATACACAATTCTACGTGACTCGTTTATTTTTTCTATTATAAATATATAGATATTTTAATATAATTATTATATAAGTAAATAAATTTAAATTTATTAATATTATTTAAATTAAAAAATTAATCAATTATCTGATTATTTTAAATTAATAAATTAAGTATAATTAAAAATTATTATTTTATTAACAGTGATATAGAAAACAGATTCAGATATGGATTATCTTTCTCTCGTTATATCATAGATTTATGTTTTAACTGAAAAATATTATGTGCATATCTTGTTATTTCGAAAGATAGATCGAATTAAAATTTTTTTTTCAATAAGTTTTTAAAACGATGATAGTATTACAATTTACAATAACAAAATTTATTATTTTTATAAAATCGCGCGTAACAAGATAAAATTTTCTTACAAATTAGCGATCGCGAAAAGTTCTTAAAAAAATTTTACGAATCATAAATCTAACCTTATGCGAAAGTTATAAGCGAGATTACAATGTATGTCAACGAAGGCAAAGGAAACGAGAAAGAGAGAGAGCGTACCATCAACATTTACGCGCCCTCGTTCCTGCGAATCTCACCCCGTCCAGGAAGTATTTCTTCCGAGCCGGTGGGCCGCGACGGAAATGAAAATTTCACATCTGAATTTTTTCGCATTCGCGTCCCTCCCTTCGGTTACTGCATGGGCTGCCTGCTGCTGGTGGTACCGAGTGAAGAATCCGGGACAATAGCAACGCCACCCTGTGTCACCCTGCATTAATTTCTGATGACGGAACGCTCGTTTTCTTTACTCGCCCTTTCTATCAGGGCTGTCATCCAACCTTCTTCGGAAAGGGCGTTGTTCTTCCTTCCAGCATACCTTTTTTTTGTTCTTGCTCCGTGCTGCAAATTGCTTCATTTTAACCTGTGATTATCAAGGGAAAGTAATTTTTCACAGTATCGACTATTTGTATGACGTCCAACTACGAATTCTAGACAATAATCAAAGATAGGGACCTAAATAATATCCAGTCTTTATAATCCAAATCTTTCATTTTTCAAATATTTGACGATATTATCTTCCAAAGCGCGATTACGAAAACTAGGAGGGTACGCTATTATTTCCAACAAAGATTAGCAATAACATATTTATTGATAACATGATTCTGTATTGTCGTTTTTGTAGCCGATAATTTTTTCAGTTTTGTAAAACTGAAAGCCAAATACAACTTAAATTATAGCTGATTACTGCAGATTTTTGTTATTAAAATAAGAATTTTTAATTTCCTAAAATATCGTGTTTGTAACTACTTATTGTTTGAAATTGAAGAAAATTTACCTATATTATAAATCCAAACAGAGAAAATGTCAAATTATAAACATGGGGAATGTTAAAATTAAAAAGTTTGTTAAACTTGTATTTTTGAAAAAATAACTAATTGTGTGAAAAAAACTCACTAAAATAATTGATTAAATAACTCATTAAAATGAGTTATTTAATCAATTATTTTAGTAAGTTTAAAATAATTCATTTTAAATAATCTAAATTTAAAAAATTTAGATTTAAATTTAAATTTAAAAAAAGACGTGCTACTACGTCAGCAGCAAAAATAGCTATAGATTTTAAAAAGACGTACTATTACGTCAACAGCAATTAGCTGCAGTTTATAAAAAAAACAGATTACTATGTCAACAGCTGCGAATGTGTTATCTAAAACCAAATGATCTGAATAAAATGACGATAAAATGAAATCTATAGAATTAATATAGCTAATTGATGCACCCTATTTATAAAAAATTGGGATTTTATAAAATTGTTCTACGCTTTCTTCTCCAAATGCCCGCTCGACAGCCAAAGTGTTCCTTTTCACCCTTCGTAGCTCTTTGCTTTCGCGCATTCCTCGATTCTCCCTCCAGCTTTCGTCCCCATTATAGTCCTTCGAGTACATATCCGGTGACCCGATTTAAAGCCAAAGGAGGGCGATTTCCTCCGTGTGATCGGAAACGTGGGGAGACACCAATTGAGTACTGGATGACCAAGGCAATCGTTTCGTCGTCATCGTCGTAGTCGTTGACTAAATGACATCTTCACCCACACCCCGCGCTCCTTCGTGCGTGTTAATTGCAGACAGATCGCTGCCGTAATCGCTGCCTCGCACTTGTATTTGCAATGCAACATTACCACCTGAAACAATCTGTCTTTCCCGAAAAGATCTGGGTTATCATGACCAGCAGTTGCGATAAATCTTTTTTTTAAATCTCTCTTGTATCGCGCAGAAAACACCACTCGATTTATATTCTCCAAACTTTCGCTGTGTCGTTATGTAATTTAACAAATAAGACAGCGGACCTTTGTCTTCGCCATTTGTTAAATTTCCAATGGATCTGGTTTGCCCCTCCGGACGGTGACCGAGCGCCTCTGTCATCCGGTTCACGATGATACCCCTAAATAGCTACCCCCGTAGAGACAATCAATCAGCCGATCACTGGACCTTGACTGTGTCCACATTGCGCATAGTGAATGCGTGTCTGTATGCGTGTGTATGTGTGCGTATACGCACGCTCGTATGTGCTCGTGTCCCTACTGGTTGTCTTTCCTCATCACCGTTGCAATAACGTACGCGAAGCTTTCGTTGCGCACTCCTCTCCCTGTCTCCGTTCCATTTACACCACGCGCTGATCTCGCCGTCCATTCGTGTTTAATACGCCACATCGACGGGCCAGACACCATAAGGGGCGCGAGAGGCTATGAAATAAAATAACACGTAGCACGTGAATGGGTCGGTGCATCTGCGTCATTGAGCATCGCGGATGATAGATTTAAGTAGCTCGAGTCGAGCACAACGTTCGAACGTAACTTGACTTCGCGGATTTCAGTACTTTTGCTCCGTGTCGTTTCGAATCTGTACCAATTTCGTGGCTGACAGACATAAGAGTGCTGCTGCACTGACCGCTAATGCGTCCAATTAGTTTCAACTCTAAAAAATCATACTACCTGGAATTGAACCGTTTCCAATGCTGCGCAGACAATTTAGCGCATTGGTAACGATAAGAAAAATAATAGCACGCTTAAAAAAGCGATACACATGTGTGATATCACTTTATCTTATTTCAGTACGTCGCACAAAACCAACGGAGTGTTTTCTCTGCGAAAAGAACAACAAGCGAAATACGCTCGCATACAGACACAAATTCATTCGCGTCACAGTTCCACGTCATTCGCGTCGCAATCGAAGAACTTTATTATACACGCGCTTTTATAATTCGCTTTCCAAAAGTTCGTATTCTCCGGCCCTCTTGCCGAAACGGGAAGGCAATATCGATATTAAACGTCGTCGTATACACAGGCGACAATGTCGACCCACGTCGTTCCGTTCACCTCCACTTAATCGGGACGACGAGGGGCTCCCAGAGAAGAAAAAAAAAGAGAGGACAGAAGGGCAAGGGCGTGTTTGGTGTTTCCGATTCTATGGACGCTTGACCCATTGTCTCCGGGGTTTAATTTTTACCCACCCCCTCCCCCTCTCCGTCACCCTGCGCTCTGCACCCTCCTATGCCTCCTCGTGCGTCTTTCTCCTCGCGGTTCCTCCCACGTCATTCGTAGTCGACCTGCCGACGTATTCAGGCACGGTGCACGCGACAATGCTGCCGGGTCCTCGTTGTGAGACGAGGCGGTGCACAATGCGACAGCAATCAGGAGCCGCGCCCCTGCCAGCGGGGATCTCCGCGTCTCCTCGCAATTATTATTTCCTCTCTTTTCCCTTTTCCTCGTCCTTGCTTTTTATTTTCTTCTTTCTCTCTTTTTATACTCGGTATCCGCGGTAGGACGCGTTTCTCGGTACAAATGGATAAGAACCGACCTTTCCCGACTTCTTCGAGTCTCCTCCCAATGCGCGATCGTCCAGCTGTAGACTGATGATGATTACGCGATAACTCGCGCGAGATACTCGGTAGATAAACCTTCGTTCGTGCGAGTTACTCGCTGCCGTTACATCGTGCGATACGGTTGTGCTGCGTTTTGTACGGAGCAGTGTTTTCTCACGATTTCACGTCGAATCTTTACTCGAAGAAACGAGAGGGAAGTACGCCTCCGCCACGTACGCTTGCTCGGATCTACCCACGAACGCAACTCCGGGAAGACGCGGCGTACGGGAACCAAATATCGCTTTTAGGATACCGGCGGTAGCGGGGTGTGTTTGCTCGGAGCGATAGATGGATGGATGGATGGGTGGATGGATGGATGGATGGATGGTGGATGGGCGCTTTGCTTACGCGGGGGGTTACGACGCACTACGTAAACAACGATCGGGTTTCGTGCCCGCTCTCTTCTTCCTGGTTCTCCCGCCTGTCTCCGACTCGCGTCGATCTTGGGAGTCGAAAGGGTGCCCTTCGCAGTCGGGAAAACCGATCCGATTTTAGGGAGAGACAGAAGGCCGGGAACGACGGCAGTGACGTAAAGCAAATCGGGATATTGTTACGATAGGATTATTTTTAAATCGTTACTCGTAATATTCCATAATCTTGATCAGCAGTTGTAAAGTAAAGTGTGCCAAACCATTAGGATAAAAAGGGATTCGGTCCAAAATTATTTTGTTACTTTATTTCTAATCACAACAATGCGATCTATTATCTTGCGTTTGAATAAATCTCCTGTCAAATCTCAGAATGACGTTTGCACTTCATATGTTCTCGAAATAATTTTGCTCAGCAAGAATTGCAGAAAGCAAGATCTTCCCATGACTTACTTCGCGTAGAAATAATTAGAATCTGTTGTCGTTGCAGTAATTCTTGTTTACACAAAATGCAACCATTTGCATTAACTTCGCGACGTTTGTGCGAAGCAGACGCTAGACAACTCGAAGATTAACGTAAAAAGAACTGCCGTTAGATTAACTAAAGGGAGAGTTAGCTTCTAACCGCGGGGACGTGTCCGACTATCGACGGACTGGCGGTTCCCGCCAGGAAGTGCCCGGACATTATCGAAGTTTCGACGTTCGGTCTAACCAAATTCGGGACGACGAGAACGAGGGCAATTTAGTTACCTGGCGCGTTGACTGGCGCAGCCGACTATTCCAGGTCGTGTGTCGATCGATGTTCATCCACGTAAAAGGGTGGGTGGCGGCGGGTCGAGGGAGCGGATGGTTAAAGGACGGCGGTGGCGGGCGGGTGGTCGGAGGTTGTAATAAGCGTAATGGACATAGCACCCCCGCCACACGCATGCCCTCGGTCCTCGCGGCGCGTTCGCGCGGCAAAGGGTTGCTTCCTGTAATCGTGAGAACGCTCTTCCACGCTGGCTTCCCAATCCCTCCCTCTTCCCCCTTCCCTCCGACGTTATTCTCGCCGAAATCACGGTGATTCTTGTGGCGGTGTTTAGGAGAATTTAAATTTATGGCGGACTCAAGATTTAAATTTATGGTGCACTATTGTCCATCAGATAAAACCGGAGTGGTTACTTTCTTTGTCCTATCGATTTCTCACAATGAGATTCCTCTTTTCCCGCTAGCAGTATATCGATTTCCGTCAGCCCTGAAGAAATTAACCCCGGAATTAGCGCGATATTTAATATGAGTTATATCAGCAGATGCAACATCCAAGGCGTGGTGCGACTATAAAAAGATAATTTATGGACGGTGGTAGCCAAGTTAATATAAACGGCATATTTTCTGTGGATAAATCAGCATTACATATATACCGCAGCAACAATATATAATTCTAATTATTTCGAAATTATACGAAATGTGTCGCGTAAGAATATTACTTATCGCAGAGTTGGAAAAATATACAAGATACAAACGTTATTTTATAAGACTCGATAAGAGATTTATTCAAATGCGAAATAAAAAATCATAGAATTTCTTAGCGAAAAATCGAAATTTCAATTTCACGTTATTACCATTTTACGAAAAATTGATTTTTTAATCGGCTATGACAAAAAGACTAGATTTTTCATCTACTATAAAAATCCATCTTTTTTTATTTCAAATAAATACATTCCATAATCACCTACTTTGCAGCATACTTTCTCGAAGATCGTTGTTACTTTATTTTTTAATGAATTTTATATTATTGTCTATTTAAATTATATTTCGTTTGCCAAAAAACTTATTTGAGTAAAATTTTAACGTAAAATTTTTTGTCATAAAAAATTCACGAAAAAGTGTATTTTTAGGCTTTCTTGGTGTAGCCCCTTAACCCATTGTATTTATTTCCCGAACATCTAAGCCAGAGAGCAGCATTTATTTTTGTCATTCATAAAACTGAAAAATGATGAGAGTCAAGTATAAATTTCTCTTAAGTATTTATTAAAAAGACAAATGTAAAAATAAATCCTGGCTGAGGTAATTTTTTGCAACAAAATTCTTTAACAGATTTCGTGATGGGAGGGTGTTAGGGGAAGGGGGGAGAATCTAATAGATGCTTTAGCATTATTATTATTAAATTTAATACTCGTAGAGGATCACAATCCGTATGGTTTATACGTAGTAATAAAATACCATCTATGGCCAGTCAAGTCGTCTTACAATTTATTATATGTAAAAATAAATGTAAAAAGAATAATAAGTATTTTATTAACAGTTGACAAGAGTATGCCCAATTATGCGCTTGTAATTAATAAATGCTGTTCTCATGTAATGGATTAAAATCCGAATAGTACCTATGTATAGACGTTCATACGATATAGTATTTTTTAAGAAATGTAAATATCGCAGCTTAATAGAACTTTTAATAACAATTAAAACAAATAAATAAAAAGCAAAACTCCCGGGCACAGTCATCTCTGTGCCGCAATTTTCTACGTAGAACTACGTCTTTCTCTCTTTCCTTTCCTATTATAATCTTTCTTTTTTTTGCGTTGTTGGTCTAAATTTTCGCTAATCTTCCTTATTTACTTCTTTAAAAAAAATTTTTTTAAATTTCACTCTTTTTTTAATTGCGTTGGAAGGGAAAATCTTCATCAGGCCTCTCTAAAAGCGATATATAGAAATCTTATTCTTTTTTAAATTTTAGTTAAGTATAAAAGAAAGTTATTAAATTTAATTAATTAAATTTCATTTACTTCTATGAAATTCATCCTTTACGAGATATAAATGCAAATATACATACACAGAAATCCCAAATAAGCTAAAAATTGAAAATTTTAAATTCTAAAAAAAAGAACCGCCAAAATAAATTGCAGGGGCATAATGTTGACATTGAGAGCTTTAAAAAGCAATATAATAAAGTATATTTTCCTTTAATACATTACGAGAAATGTTTGTCACAAGAAAATGTGACACTCGTGCCACTGAAGTTACCCCAGACCCCTCGGGAAAGACGTAGTTCTACGTCAATACGTACAAATAAGTTCTACAACAATTTTCAAACTAATTATTTAAAAAAAAAAACTATCCATCGCAGAGAAAGCGAGTCCGATTTATTATTTTTACATTTAGACATGAGTACACATCACGAGTCAAACTCGTATGCAGTCTCAATGAGTTAATAACAGACAAGTCTTCCCGCTGCCGATCGCACATAGTCTTCTCGTAGCCATCGTGGGCGAGGAGACGATTTGCATTTGCGGAGAAAAACGTGGCACCGTCTCCGGTGTCTCCGATGCATTCCCGTGCACGTGGCCGCGCGCTGCGCGGCGCGGCACGCACGTAAGCGTCGCATCGTGCCGCGCGCTGCGCACCGTTCGTCGCTCTGTGTGTACGGTGTAAAAGCAGTCCACACGCGTGATATATTATGCAGTCTCGCTAAGTGGAGCCCCGGAGATGCCGGGCGGAAGAGCGGCGAGGGAGCGAGGGAACGAGCGTGAAGAACGAGCGGGACGACGTCGCGCGTTGAGCGAGTGCATGCCGGGGTGAGAGAAAGAGAGAGAGAGAGAGAGAAAGAGATGGTAGCAGGGTGGAGAGGAGAGCGAGCGCGAAAGCGCGGAAAGGAGAGGGCGAGGTTACTCAAAACGAGCGGCTGTATTAAGTGCGCCTATAGATTACGGCGCTGGGAAAAGTAGAGGCGCATCGCGCTAAAACGCCTCCGGGAAAAAAATTACCGTACGGGCTCCCGTATGTCATCCTCGCGGCCTCGCCTCGCCTGTTTCTCTCTCTGTTCTCTCTCTCTCTCTTTTCTCCCGCGTGCATGCGAGAGCGTGTCATTTCTGGCGAGCGCGGGATGCGCGTTTTTCACGGTGAAGAACACTTCATCGGCGCCTTTTTCTTCGATCCGACGACAGGCGCCGGTCTCTCTTACTCTCTTCCGCCTCGATCTGTCCTCGATCAACGCGTCGAGGGGTGGAAGTATAGTTCGCGATTTATACACGGAAAGAATGGTTTTGCTGAAATATCTAAAAATTTGATTTGCAGATACAGATCTGAAAAAACTGCCGGGCACAGTCACCTCTGTGCCGCAATTTTCTACGTAGAAGTACGCCTTTCTCTCTTTCCTTTCCTATTATAATCTTTCTTTTTTTTGCGTTGTTGGTCTAAATTTTCGCTAATCTTCCTAATTTTCTACAAATAACGTATAGTCTTCCGCCAGTAAATAGATAACAAATCAAAGTAAATTATATTCGACGACAACTGGCTAATTTCTTTACAGTTTTCGGGGAAGGGAAGATCTTATATCGATGCTTATTAGCATCAAAAATTATTAAAATTCTGCTCGTTAAATGAACCAAAACTCGTGGTCGCTAACGTAGTAAGAATATTTCTAATTAATCAATTTAGCCAGTTGTTGTCGAATATAATTTACTTTGAGATTTACTTCTTTATTTACTTCTTAAAAAATTTTTTTCTTTAAATTTCACTCTCTTTTGCTTCCTCATAGAGGAAGCTTTGTTTTCGTAAAAAAAAATTTTTTTTTCTGTCGCTGCCAATGTGTTTAGAATGTTCTAAAACGTCGAAAAATCGCATTTTTTAAAAATGTCGGTATGTGTGTATGTGTGTGTGCATGTGTGTGTGTGCATGTGTGTATGTGCCAAATTTCTCGAAATTTCTATAACTCTAGAACTAATCAATCAAATCTTATCGAATTATATATGAAACAGGGGTAGAAAAGATTGACGAATACAATAGAATTTGAAAAATTGTCAATACTATCCTTTAAGGGCTACATTTCAAGTCTCAATAATTGAGACTTTTCACAAATTGATGTTCTTTGACAATTTAGTATTAATTATTGGTAACTTTTCTAATTCTATTATATTCTTCAGTCTTTTCTACCCCTATTTTATATATAATTCTTTAAGATTTG
>NJRP01000238.1:84539-99607 GCA_003063835.1 Aphaenogaster floridana | reverse complement strand
AATATACATACACAGAAATCCCAAATAAGCTAAAAACTGAAAATTTTAAATTCTAAAAAAAGAACCGTCAAAATAAATTGCAGGGGCATAATGCTGACATTGAGAGCTTTAAAAAACAATATAATAAAGTATATTTTCCTTTAATACATTACGAGAAATGTTTGTCACAAGAAAACGTGACACTCGTGCCACTGAAGTTACCCCAGACCTTCCGGGAAAGACGTAGTTCTACGTCAATAATTTTGTTGGGTCATTAAAATAATTATGTAGGACGCCCAAAATAGTTGCTGGAGCATCACAATTTTTTGCAGCATTATCATGTTTGAACGTCCCACGTGGTTACTTTTGATGGTTTAACAAAATTATTTTCAGATCTGTATCTGGCCAAAGTTTTAAATACTTCAGCAAAACTATCCTTGCCGTGACTTTTCTTTCTTTTTTCCCCCTCTGAAGACGATACGCTTCAGCAATTTTGAAATTGATTTTTTTCTCGATGGAAGTTCGAATCGAAGAAATTTAATTACGGAGATGTAACGTTGGAATGATTCCCAGGGAGATTTGTCAATTTTCATTTCACAAGGAAATATTTCGCAAAGCTGTAATACGCTTTCAAACGTGACCATCTTTGCGCCGGCGACGGATTATCCTAGCTGACAGGGAGGATCAAGCGAATTTTACATCGCAATACAAGTGCACGTCGCAAAAAAATGTTATCTTTATTACGTGTAATACGGGCGATATATTACATATGTAATATATTAGTTTATGTTCATTTATGTGTGTGTTTTGTGTATTGCGTACGCCAAATGTGTATGCGCGTCGGAATACACGCGCATGGCACTCGTAACGTATTCGTAATAGAAATATCGAAACTCGTGTCTTCTCCTTGCGATAAAATGGTCGTATGTCCTACGTACATTTCCACGAGCGCTTTAATTAACGCAACTAACCTTTTCTTAATACTCACGCAAAGGGAACCAAGATCAACTGGGGGGGTAACAACGACAAACGGACGCAATAATTTTCCCAGAATAAGATTAGTAGCTCTGCCATTTGTTGACCGTCTTCTAGCGATCATTAACACGTGCGCTCACGCCATTTATCCCTGTTAATAACTTTAAAACCATTGTTAAATTCCTGCTCGTGCGAAACTCATCGCACCGTCCGATTGTCGATTATCCCCATTTGAACTTAGCCGAATTCGTTAACGGAATTGCACGAATCTGTGTACATGGCTGCCTTTTTGGAACGCCATTCTAAGCGATCACGATGAATCCTCCGATACGCATGAGAAGTTCTCGTGAAACGCGAGGATACGCGAGGAGGTACATAAGTACGGATCGTATTCGAGTTAACGGGACATCTCGTAGAGATGTATTCCCGCGGGGGCGTGCATTTATCAGTAAAGGACCGTTTTAAATCTACAATCGCGTATGCGCATTTATATGTAAGAGCTACCGTAGAAAAATACCGCTTCTCTTTCGTTTCTAGAACGCGAGCTACGCTCGCAAGGTCAGCACCCAGCAAAAAGCGACGCTAATACTAGCTCACTAAATATCGCGATTTAATTTTTAGCTACTAGTCGTCGATATCTAGACGAGACACCGATCAACCTTGTGCGAAAGTTTCGCCAACATTGTTTACTCCTAATGAAAATCTGAGTTCATCCGGACGGCGAAAATTTCGCAGGAAACTAATACATTATAATATAATTATATATATATATATATTTATATATATATTACCATCGTTATATATATTTTATTTACGGTCGAACGCGTGAGATATTTATGATTCTCGTTTTCATTCGACCCTATGTTATTATTAATGTTAAATAATTGTTGAATATTGTATGTATGTATGTATGTGTGTGTGCGTGTATGTGTGTGTGTGTGTGTGTGTGTGTGTGTGCGTGTGTGTGTGTGTATACACACACACAAAAATCAATATAATAATAGCAAGGCAATATTTTCTATCAAATTATGTGAGAACATATTTCTTTTAGAATTTAAAAGTTCATGTTGGATCCAACAATTGCAATCATATTCATTAATATTGAGAAATTTCATAGATAAATAGATTTAACTTTACATAAACAAAACGTAAGAGAGGAGGAAGAAAGGGAATATTACCTACGATATCTAAAAGCCGAAGATTACAAAGACGACGAATCAAATCCACAATTCAAATTTTTCAAAAAACGACGTACGAAAATTCAAATAAAAGTTTGATGAAAAATACTGCCAAACTATTGCGTTTTTTAGAGGAATTATATTCCGTACATTACTATAATACTTAAATATAAATTGCATTGGCAGGACATTGCACGAATGCATTTGTTGTAGCCACGAAAACTCGTACCATCTATACTAAATAAATAATATACAATCAACTATTATAATATACAATCAACTTTACATACCGTATGAATATTATTCTTTGAAAGTTTCTTTTAAAAGTTTAAATATTATTCTTTGAAACTCTCGCCCAGCTATAAAATTTCTTCTAAATTCAACTCTTTTCATCACGAGACGCTTGAAAATGTTATTTACGTAATGAGGACGTAACGCGCGTGTGCAAGATAAATTCGAGTCGCTAAAAATCCACAGGCTATTATGGCCGGGTACAGTTTACGTGGCTAACATACGCACGAATATCTTCCTACTTCTATCGGGCCGTGCCACGCGACGATCACTATATCAAAAGGCCCATTTGAAGACACATTCTTTGCACGGCAGATTGGCACGCGTGGAAACGGACGGTCGTAAAAAATACAGTACAAGATACACAGCGATGATTGCAAATATAAAGATCTACTAATGTTAAAAGGACTAGATTACACGGATAGTCCGCGTGTCTCGCTCGATTACTCCTCGCCATCGCGTATCCTCTATTATATCTCCTATGCCATTGTTACACCTCTCAAAATTCGACGGAAGTCAAATAGTAGTCGTGTCCGACGCTTCATGGAAGAAGGACGTTTCTTCCACGTATTTTCCACGGAAATCTGACGCAATAGCTTCGTTGATTGTATTCATTTGTTAATCAATTTCGATTTTGTGAACTTATCCCGATATTACATGTAACCAATATCATACATCGAGTTGTTGCTAGCCGAATCGGTCCCAGATTAGGGGACTGAGAGCCATTAAAAAGAAGACGGAAGTGCAATTTATCTCACGAGACAATCATAGAGTTTAGAACAATGATGCCCGCGAGCGTCGCTTTCCCTCATATCGAGAGAGAATTAAAATTAAGGAGAGTCTGCATTGTCTAGTTTACCGAACGTACGTAAAAATATATTATTCAGGATGATAACTCGCGAGTGCATTGCGATAACTTCGGTCGAGTACCTACTTAGTCTAGCCTAAAGTACCGGGGAGCGATCGTCGTGGTGTTTACTGTCGTCATTCGTTCACCGAGACGACAGGTAATTTCGATCGTAAGTCGCTACTAATGCGCGGGAATAAATTATTTTCCCTACAGTTACGTTCAACAAAGCAACGGTTTCCTCACAAAGCGATCGGAAATGTAAATTGTAACTTCGTTCTTTCCTTCGAATTTGGCGAACGCGTGCGTACGTGTGTGTGTGTTCTCCTTTTTTTATTCTGACATTCCGACAGAAGTATCGCTCTACTTGAATCAGTACTTCCCGAAACGTGTCCCAAACAATTCCGTGATACGCGTAGCTTTGTAGAAAACTGTACGGCAGAATTAAAACAATCCGATATTGATAAAAAAATATCTATAGTTGAAAAATCCAGTGACACTAGGATACTCTCTGCAGAAGTGAAACAATGCATACCGCAAGTCTGTAAAGCAGAATATGCATGCGTGGTTCCGCCAGTATGTTACAGACGCAAATGGGCGACTAAAATGGTTTCGGGAAGCACCGGTCTAAATTAAAGTACACATACTTTCGTCTTGTTCGCACTACTTCTGAGTAAATTTAACTCTCAAATTGACTTTTAGTCCCGGGAAGAGATGTGCACGTACATTCACTTAGAAAGGAATTACTGTTATTGAGATTCAATCTGATCGTGCGATAATCAGATATCGGCGGCTACGAATTGCATCCGATGCAATCTCTTATCTTCGTTTTTCTCTTGTCTCGTCGGAGAAGCGGTTATTTGCTATAACGATCCATCAATGATTTTATCATTGATACGCGCATTGTAATGCCTAATAGGCTCTAAGAAACGGAATTAAACTAATCAAACCTTTAGCGGAACGTACGTGTTCAACGACTAGGCGTTATCCTTCAGCAAACGCACCAAAGGATTTAATTTACCTTCGTCCGAATTTCTGTACTGCTCCAGCAACTGCAAAGCCAATCAGCAAATTTATTCATTAAACGAAATTATATATAAAATGTCATGTGTTAATTAATAATAAATTGGGAGATAAAAGTTCATATATTAGAGAGAAATCAATTATAATCATATAATAATTATGAATTATGAAAAATAATTATGAATCGAAGCAGATCGAGAGCGAATATCAAAATTAATAAATCGTATTATTTATCAATGCGGCCAATTTAAAATAATGTACTTTGAATTTAAAATAATGTACTATCTATAAATGTTATAAATAAGGAAAATTCTTAATATATGTCTAAAGGTTTATAATGATTCGCAGCACACATGAAAGATCGATCGAACATGCGACACAGAATCAACCTTGTTATTACACGTTAAAATTATGAATATTTATGCACGCATATTAACATGTATATTAATACATTAAATGTGGTTGCCGGTGCTATATAATCGGTGCTATAACGCTGATATGTCTCACCGATTCACGGCATGAAATGCAATCGACCGCAGAGAAATACGAGCACTATCAATAGAAAAAAAAATTTTTTTTTCCCGACAAATCTCGTATCGTCGCACATTCGTGTTAATAACGCATCCGTTCAATGGGATTTACGAATGTCAATACGAGAATTAGGCGCGTGACAGCGAGTTGTGTCCATATAATCACCCACTTACCTCATATGACATTTCGCAGGACAATATCGCCATTGCCTCGGGATTGTGGTGGGTAGCGGCCAAAAGTGCCGGCAACGTGTACGGTATCAGTCTGGGATCTCCGTAAAACGGGAACGGCAGGGTACACAGCTGTTGGAGGACGCTGGGGCCCGCACCAGCCGATTGGAGAACCAGCTGGAACAGATTTCCCGACGATGGATGTTATTATTCCTTAACATAATTTTATTTGCTCCAATTTTTCTGGTAATTCCACGAGGTCTGTAAGAAAGGAGAGAAGCCAGCGCGAACAACAGCTGAGAATTATTGAAAAGGAAATTGTCGCCACGCTACCGAGATTTCGTTTCCGTTTCATGATCTTTTTTTGTCATTTTCCTATTCATTCATAGATGTTGTCTCGAATCTTCGTCACTGTATGCGAGCCATAAACCATCGAATCAAATAAACCATTGAATACAAATTCTTAACATTTTGCTGACGGGAGTTAATACATCGATATTTTGACCAGCGGCGAGCAAATCCAATCGTGCGCACAAATGAAAATGCTTTTAAAAACTACTGTAATTTTTATATTTTAAAGCAAATATTCATAAACTTTTAAAAAAGCCATCATATATATATATATATATATATAAAGAGAGATTTTTTATATTAACAGATATAAATAATAATAATATTAACGTGCATATCTATAGATGTCTAGACACATCTATCTTCGTATATATACATATATATATTTATATATATATATATATTTATATATATATATATATATATATATATATATATACATAGAATGGGCCACATAAAGTGTTACAAGCTATTTATTCGGAATCTATTAGAGATAGCGACAAAATTCTTTTTAGGTTTTTTGAAGATTTATTGGGATCTTTTATGTGATATATAGGGTACCGCTATTAGATTTGCATGAAATTATATGATTTTCTTTACATAATATGATTTATCTTATTATTTATGTGCATATATGTGCATGAAAGTATTAAGGGACGGTTATAAAAAAAACGAATAGTTTACGAGACATTTTATATTTCATGTCAAAATATGCCAGAATGAAATATAAAATATCTCGTAAAGTTTTGATTTTTCGATAATTTCACTTTAATACTTTCATATGTCGAATAACTAGAGAAATCATATTACGTAAAGCAGTAAAGAGAATCATATGGTTCCATTAAAAAATGAGGGACTAGCCCTCTTTCAGCCCCCTTGCAAATCCGGTAGTACTACTCCACATATTACATAAAAGGTCCCAATAAATCCTAAAAGATCCAAAAAGAATTTTATCGCTATCTCTAGTAGATTCCGAGAAAATAATACTTGTAACACTTTATGTGGCCTACCTTGTATAAAATGTACACTGAGAAAAATGTTTTGAGTATATCAACAAGACGTAAAAATGCATTCTAGTCACATTAAACAGAATTTCTGGTTATCTTGATATTTTATAGTTAGAAAAACTTAACTATAAGTATTTGGTTCGCGTACTTTTCCGGAAATCTATCAGATTTCCAATTTATGCAACCAGATTTTTTTTCCAGTATAGTTTTACATATCCCGCTGACGAAATGTTAAATTATTTTTCTCAGAGTCCTCTTTCCGGAATCGCTCTTCGCGGGCGGAATCTTTCACCCGAGGAGACGGGGATCGATATACCGGATGAAGATTCACTTCTTATAATTGCAAATTACCCGCATGGCACGTTCGGCCGGAGTTTCTCAATTGCGACGCGGACGGTTAATTAAAGCGACCGAGCAATTTTCTTAAAGAGCGTGAGAACTTGGGTGACCCAGGTGTCACGGAAGCGAGAGAGTCTTTAGCGCAAGAAGATCGCACCGGACATCTGCGTCTTATGACAAGTGCCTCTGCGAACAGGACGTCGTATTCCTGTGCACCTGCACAGAACTCTTGCAGGAAATACCCACATTTTACGCATCCCTGTTTCTCCGGCGCGGCGCCAGGGCGGCCCGTATTGCGCTCGTGTGCATTAAGTGTCGGTCCGTCCGTTACGGTTGCCATAACTCTGTGCGCAACATAACGTTACGTAATCCGGTAATGATTGATTCGCGATGAAATCAGTCATTTCGAGAGGGATATGGGTTCTCCTTATCACGAAAAGAGATTTCATCGTGAAAACTGCCCCATAAAAGTAGCCTCATCAATCCTGCGGAAGGTTGCCCGATGCGTTACAAGTTATCGCTAAAGCGAGGTTCTCGGAGAGTTCTCAAGTTCCTCGTATAATGGACAGCGAAAATAAGAGAGACCGGTTACGAAAAATTAATCTTCCTGGGTATCACGGATGTCGCGCGAAAAAACCTATTGTCGCTATTTAATTGCACAATTTTATCGTGTGGTAAAGCGAGCGACTTTCTCGATACCGATTGGCAAAAAAAAAAGAACAGTGTATCGCGATTAATAGCGTGTAACGGCACGCGCGCGACCCCGAGGGGGCTAGTTAACGCCGGGCCCGGGTTTAAAATAAATAAGCGGAAAGCGGTAACGCGCGCACACCGCGGCGCCACCGCAAAAAATCCATTTCTCGAATTCGGTTACGACCGTCGACAAAAAATGGAGATGGACGTGTTTATGATCGCGAACGGAGGTGGTACCATCGTGCCGGGCTGGCGATAACCCTGCTTGCCGCAGATGCTCGTAGGAGCTTAAAAGCATCTCGTTTCTCTCTTTCTCTTCCTTCTCTGCCTTCCTCTTTCTGTCTTATACACAACATACACACACACACGCATATTCTCTCTCTCTCTCTCTCTCTCTCTCTCTTTCTCTCGCTCTCTCTCGTTCTCTCTTCTTGCGGAAAACGATTTTTCCGAGGCAGTTACTCTCGGAGGGTCGGCTCTCGTTCTTGAGAGCGGTGACCTTAAAAAAGCGCTGAAAGACGAATGCGTGACATCGGCGATGCACTCAGCGTTTACATCCCGATTCTCGTGTCCGCGGGATCAACGTGGATACAGGACCAGTCCCAGACAACGTGCGAGCGATGGCGTTAAACCGCAGCAACTTCGCGAGAAGTATTCTTAAATCGGGAAATCTTAATGGGGTTAACTTCAAGAACTCTAAACTCGCTCGAGAGGTGCTCGCGAGTTGTTTCAAACAATTTCCGGTATTAATTCTGGAAGTTAATATTCCAGAATTAAATCTTAATAGTTACAATAATACTCCATATCAAATGCTTCCTATTCTGGAATATAATGTCACACATGTTCTATTCGAGGAAAGTATTTGTGGATTGAGATTGCACTATCTATTTCGTTATAATGTCGCACATGTTCTATTTTCGAGGAAAGTATTTGTGGATTGAGATTGCACTAGCTATTTCGTTATAAATAATCATTTTGTAATAATCCGTAACAGGAAAAGATGTAATCTTTAAATAGATATTTAAAAGTACACTGTGTTAAAAAAATCTGTATTAAAAGTAATATAAAAATAAGAAGTTTTTATGCAGATACCGTATATGAAATTTCAAATACAAAGTTAAAAATTAAAAGAGTGGTATTTCGAAAATAAAAGTATCGAGCAGTAATATTACTATGCTCATCTGTTCTCATTTTCAATCGAAAATATGTATTATTACCTTGCGTATTCAAAAAAATCTTAAACGGGTTTTTAATATTCAATGTTGTGTATATTAAATTTCATATTAGTGATTAAAATTCATGTTCGTATATGAATTTAGCTATACAAGTGTAAGAATTTTTATTTCAGATATTCAGTTTGTAAATTTCATTTACCGTAGTATCGTAAATGTGTTGTAAATTTCATATCTTTTTTAACAGTGTACTTATTACATAAATACCGAAAAAAATCTATTAATCTATTAAACAAATCTATTAATAGATACATAGAGAGAGGGCCTCTAAAATCTGTTATTAGATTTTTAAGAGTATATACTATAGATATGTAATAGATATTTTTATCTATTACTACTATGCAATACTACTACTTTTAAGTATATAGATACTTTATTATTCTTTAATTCAAATTTATTTTTCAACTTTCTGCATTTCACAAGTTTTTCTTTTAATTAACGATTATTTTTATTTTACTCCTTTAGATACCGGTTGATTTTGCCCTCGGAAGCTCTTTTGTTTCCCGCGTTACAATTATAAATGTTATGAATTTCCAGGCAGTTTCGCGAGCTGATGGACCGACACTGCGCGCGTGCACGCGCCCTGAAGCGCACGGAACGGTACGCCGTAAATATATCTTAACGGCGTTCGGCCGTATATTGATGGGAGGTCCGCTGAGTGTGTTGTGTCTAACAGCTCTCTTCCTTCTTCTCGTCGGTAACGCGCTGTATGCCATCCAGCGCGTGCATTTCTCGCCGAACGTACCGGGTGACTCGAGACACTGCAGTCAACAATCTCAACACCAATTCGAGGAATTTAACGCGGTGCACTATATACAGTAAAGTACCGAAAGCGAATGAATGTCCTCGACGAAAGTACGCTTTCGTCGAATCTGATGGCGTACGTCCGTGGATAAAGATTTGAGACATAAAGTTAGTATTTTCGAAGTAGATAAAACTCTTAATTAGTCATACATTTATCGCGCATAGAAAAAAGACAATAAAAATTTACAATCTCAGAATTAAGGAAGAAGAATCTTCAGCTCCTTTCTGATTTCGTAGAAAATCGAAATGTGTTGTGCAGATTCAGGGTTGTTACGCATCTGGAAAACAGGGAAAACCTGGAAAACTCAGGGAATTCCTTCTGATCTGGAATTATCAGGGAAAAATCAGGGAATTTTGTAATTATCTGAATTTTTTCCAGAATTTACTTGAATGTCCTTTTACTGATTCTTTTTTAGACTTCGTATCAAGAATTTAGACTGTTACTTTATTTCTCGATACATACACGAAAAAAAAATGATGTTGTATCAACAGCATTAAGTCTAATTGGAAATAATTTTGTTAATTCAATAACATTATTAATGAAACAAATACGTATGATTTTATTTTATTAAAATTGTTATTGAATTAACAAGATTATTTCCAATTAGACTTAATGCTGTTGATACATCATTTTTTTTCTGTGTATCACTGTGTATGTAGTTTAATTTTTGAGTTTATGATATATTTAATACAAATTTTATTCTCATGTTCTTAAATCTTAAAGATTTTTTTACCATATAATTTATGTTTTTTCACCGAGACGTAAGTTTCTAGTCTTTCGCTAATAACAATAAATATTTAATACAAACTAGTGTTCTATGTTTTACCATTTTCTCACTGGAATATTTGTAAAAACCTGTCTGGAAAACCTGGAAAAGTCAGGGAATTCCGGAGTCAGAAAAGCGTAACAACCCTGAGATTATTTTTAAGATCAAGAAACTACTTTTACGATTTCTACACGGAAAGAACGGTTTTGCTGAAGTATCTAAAAATGTGGCCAGATACAGATCTGAAAATAATTTGATTGGACCATCAAAATA
Source organism: Aphaenogaster floridana (assembly GCA_003063835.1). Taxonomy (NCBI): domain Eukaryota; kingdom Metazoa; phylum Arthropoda; class Insecta; order Hymenoptera; family Formicidae; genus Aphaenogaster; species Aphaenogaster floridana. The sequence continues at coordinate 89,147 of NJRP01000238.1, read as the reverse complement.
ATTATGTAGGATGCCCAAAATGGTTGCTGAAATATCAAAACTTTTTGTAGCATTATCATCATGTTTGAGCATCCCACGTAGTTACTTTTGATGGTCTAACAAAATTATTTTCAGATCTGTATCTGGCCAAATTTTTAAATACTTCAGCAAAACCGTTCTTTCCGTATAGGATCATTAGCGATTAAGAAAAACAAGAAGTCTAACTTAATAGCTTAATAGCAAATTCAAATTTTACGCAAGTGAGCGCACAATACCCTTTAATTTATTTTGCTAGCAGGACCCCTTCAAATTTTGAGGTGTTCGATCGCATAAGCTGCCATATGGGAACGGGGCGTACCTGATTGTCCGGATTGTTGAGGGCGAAGTACCCGAGCACCACGAACAATTCCGAGAGGATGTGAATACCGCTCGTGTTTGACATAGATCCCACCTCTGATTTATCCGACAAAGAGTCGCGGGACAGTCGGGTTATCAGATGACTCGCTATCAGCCGCCACTGCAGGCTCGTGCCCTCGGTGCCCAAAAAGCTCTGTAACAGAACGTTTTTCGTGTGCAGAAAAAAAGTTATGTACACCAATGAATATTTTTATGAACTCTTTTCGATCGGGCGGAGCTCCTGTAACGGTTTCATCGGCTCACGCGTAAATCCGATGTAGAGCAACGTGCTTAACGGCACTTAATGGTATTGATATAATTCCGTTCTCTCTTCTTTCACCCTGAATTACCGATTCCCCCACAAGGCGGACGCTTGAGGCTTAAAGCCCTGAAATCTAAGACAGGCATTATCGGCCGGCGAACGGCACGTCGGCTTTATCTGTCGTGGCGAAACCGCGTCGCGCGAGAGGCGCAAAGAGAATAGATAATAACCGTCGGTTTTTCGGCAAATGCACGCGGGGCTCATCTGGTAATCGGGCGCTCCCGTGGGACGGGGCACGGCCCTCCCGCGGGGCACACGATAGCCCTTATGGTTTTTGCAGGGCGAAGGGCGCCTCGATTCAATTCGCGGTTGGCTCGCTGCGAGAGAACTTCACGGGAGACCTTTACGTCTTGACAGGCCGAACCCCCGCGATACATGATATCTCCATCACGCCCGGCGCCCTCCGACGCATAAGCCGCATTGTTGGCGGTAACAAGCGGCATCGTTGTCATTTGGAGAGGCGACGCCGGGGGGTGGCCTGCGGTAATCACGAAGACCGTCGCGAATTAAAGAGTAATGGAGCTTATGGCGATCTAATGGACGACAGCGTCCCGGCTGCCGCTTGAATAGACCGAGATCGAGTATCGAGATTTAAAAGACATTCTAAAATGGGACAAACTAGCGCTATGCGTATGTTAGCTGACATATTTTTATCGCGTAACTGAATATCAAAATGTAACTGTCTGACGTTAACTCCGTATTTATACATTTGAATGTGATCTCTGTATTAAACGAGTTAAACTGCGGAATTAAACAGCCGTATTTAGCGTGAACTGTCTAGGAAAAGTACCGAAATTGGAGAGAAATAATACGACTGTGGACTGACGAACCGTGCAACACCGCGTTTGATATAATGATGAAAATCAGAGGAATGATAATTCAGGAGAATTGAGTGCAGTAACAACGTACAGTTCAAAACTGTAACAATCTATTTAAGATAGTCACTATAAATACCGCATCAAGTTCGTTTATAATTAAACTTTGCTCGCAGTGCATGCCTTTATTTTTAAACCTATTTTAAGTTTACATAAGGGCACATTTTTTCAAACAATATTTTTTTACTTACGCTGCTATACCTGATTCAACAATTACTTATACCAGTTTCGTTTCGTATTTACCACGGATAAGACTAAAAATATGTAAATACATGTAGAGATTAATCCCTTTTGCATACGCTTCAATTAATTTTGGAATTCATCGACTAATTTCAACCAAACTTAGTATTCTAGAGTTTTTTGAAGCATCGAATAAGAATGTGTCATCGAAATTGCGAAATTCAAACTGGCGGATTCAATATGGCTCAAAAATTAAATAATTTTGTAAAATGAAACAGTTTTTATAAAATCTAGTTTTCAAGAATTCTTGAGTTGCTGATTAATCTGGCGGCAAAGATGCGAAATTATTAGAAAATTGAATATGGCAGCAAAAACATGATAAAATATCGACGGATATATTCGAGGAATAGCCGTCTCGAAAGAGTTAAAGAATAATTGATAAATCTATAAAAATTAATACAAAAAATAGAATTATGCATAGACATATACAGGGTGTCCCATTTTAATTGTGCACCCCGATTAACATCGCAGAAAGTGATTGAATGAAAAAATGTTTTAGACAAAAGTTATTTGACTTCGAGGAGGACATAAGATGGGTCAAACGAAATTTTTCTAGGTGGAGGCGTTTCGGAGATTTGAAGGTGACCTTTGATTTTTTAAATAAAATTATATGATTTTTTTGATATAATATACAGGGTGTCCCATGACTCGAGGTCCATACATTAAAGGCGTGTTATTGAAGTTATTTAGAGTTGAAATTGTTTAATAAACATAATATGTCCGTAAATACTTCCTAACAGAACTACAACCATGTGAATATTTGAAAAAGGAAAGAAAAAGGACATTTAATTTGACTTGTTTATTTACAAATGTATTACAAATTCTGTTTAAAATTATCTCCTGGGAAGCATTTACGGACATACGTTTATTAAACAATTTCAATTCTAAATGACTTCAATAACACGCCCTTAATGTATGGACCTCGAGTCATGGGACACCTTGCATATGATGCCTCTAGTTATTCTGCACATAAAAGTATTAAGGTAAAGTTATCAAAAAATTAATAGTTTGCGAGATATTTTACATTTTATTCTGATATATTTTGACATGAAATATAAAATATCTCGTAAACTATTCATTTATTGATAACTGTACTTTAATACTTTTATGCGTAGAATAGTAGGATGAATCAATTGGTGTAAAGAAAACACATAGTTGCTTTTCAAAAATGTAACTGTACAATTGGATAATTTTTTTTAAAGCAACCATGTATTTTCTTTACACCAATTGATTCATCCTACTATTCTACGCATAAGAGTATTACAGTACAGTTATCAATAAATGAATAGTTCACATGATATTTTATATTTCATGTCAAAATATATCAGAATAAAATGTAAAATATCTCGCAAACTATTGATTTTTTGATAACTTTACCTTAATACTTTTATGTGCAGAATAACTAGAGGCATCATATTATATAAAAAAAATCATATAATTCCATTTAAAAAATCAAAGGTCACCTTCAAATCTCCGAAACGTCTCCACCTAGAAAAATTTCGTTTGACCCATCTTCATCCCTCTCGAAGTCAAATAACTTTTGTCTAAAACATTTTTTCGTCCGATCACTTTCTGCGATGTTAATCGCGGTGCATAATTAAAATGAGACACCCTGTATATAGTCGCTTAATTTATTACAAATTTCGTCGAAACTGACGAAACTACGCACCTGTAACGTCCGAAGATCAAGTTCCGCGATCAATTTGAGGAGCATGAGACCGCGGCAGGCCAGAGTCCGTACGGCGGTCGTGAACGTCTGGTTGGGGGTGGGCGAAGCACCCTTCTGATTCTGCGGCGTATACGCAACCGCCGCGTAAAGAGCGCCGATCGCACCCGATGCCTCGGTCGTGGACAAAGTTGACAACAAATGTGACTCGTTGCTCGTTTGCTCGACGCTGTTGCCGCCCTCGCCGTGCACGCTGACAGTATCTTGATCGACGGACCTCCTCAGATGGCCGCAGATACGCGCGAGAAGATCGTAAGACGATACCAACAACGGCGACTCGTGCTCCTGATCCAGAAAAAAATCCGTCTCGATCAGGGCTCGGCTGTGGCGTGACACGCGATCCACTAAGCCGCCGGCTACCAGATATCTGAAGCACAAAAGGATCGAGACACGTATTATAAATACTCTCGCGGATCAACGAGACCGCGCTTTTTTTCTCGACGTTTTCGATACCCTTGGAGTATGACCAACGAGAGTTTTCATGTTTGAGAAATTTTCGATTGATAAATTTCTATGTTCTTATTGTCATTAGAGTCATTATTATCTTAAATATTAAACAAAAACATTACACAGTAAAAAATCGTGCGTCTATATGTTAAAATTTTCTTGTGTTACCAAGATTTGATTATTATTTCAATGTAAAATTAACATATACAACAGATATGTTATTATTTTCATAACATTTTCACGTGTTACGTTTATGTCAACGTAATAATTTAACTTTTTATGTATGTTATTTAGAAATTGAATATTATTTTGAGTTCATTTAACATAATTATTTCAAAAAATCAACATGTCTTAAAGTCGCGGCACCGCCGCCAGATGGACGCGGCAGAGTTCTATCTCTCGTAAGTAAGAAAACCACAGGGTAGAATAAAAGACACAAGGATTATGAGATTTTTTACTCATGTTCTAATGATATGATATGATATAACTATTTAGACGACTTTGTGCTGTCTGGGTTAATATTTTGCTCAATTCTAATATAAAATGTTGGAAAGACCAAATAAAATTATTAATATCATGTATTAACATAACTGTTGAATTATTTTGTATGTTATTATTACATC
>NJRP01000238.1:57487-70855 GCA_003063835.1 Aphaenogaster floridana | reverse complement strand
GTTTCTATAAGAATACTGAACTTCTGGACAAGAATATGATGTATTAACTAATAATTAAGCAAGTTTTAAAATTAATACTCGTATATTCATGAGTAATATACGTGTTTTTGTAATAAATCCGCACTGCGGTATACAGTAATATTATTTTCGTACTGAAAAATTCAATAATATTTGGTGATTCTCAATATATCATGTATTCACCATGAAGAAATATTTATTAGGGCCGGACACAAAAAATTCTTACATTTACAACAAAGCAGGTATATTAACTATTAATATACAGTTCTCTCCGTGTAGCAAGATTTGGGGAATTAAATTTGCACCGGTTTCAAAATACGCGACTCAAATCTGATCCCATTTAAAAGAGGACACGGTTAATGACTGCTGGTAAAATCCGTAGGGGATACTATTCCCTTTGTATACCGATAGAAACATTCGCGTTGTAGAAAAAGCGCGCGCTTTAATTTTTGTCGTTAAAATTGTATACCCGCGCGCTTTTAAAATAAAACGACGCGTGCATTATGCAATCGATCCGATAATTAATAATAATTGGAAAGTGAGAAGGACTTATCGCTTGCGCGCGTGTAACGTTTACAAGATAAAATACAATGTCATCATAATTAATTCGGCCGGCGCGCATTGTCGGTAATAATTTAAATCATTATTTATGCGCGCGAACGATACCACCTGCCATTCGCGAATTCGATGTAATATTTAATTGGCTATTTGCATGTCTGAATTCCAATATGAAAAGAAGTTAATTAAATACGAGCCGTGCGCACGCAGTCTGCGTTTGCTGCGTTAAACATGCGTACTTTTGGGAAAAAAAGTTCCTTCATCATCTTCAAAATCAACATCAAAGATTCATCGAAGAAGCGAGTAATTTCTTGCTTCGATCGTGTGAAAAATATATAAGAATCACGTCAGACTCGCGAAAAAATTCCAATTGAATATCGCACATATGTAGAAAAGTTCTTCTAACCAATAACTTCTTCGACCAAGTTTGAAAACGATTTTTCTGTAGCGAAAATGAACGAGATCGCGCCTTCTCTAGTTTCCATTTGAAGCGCAAACTACAAACCGGAATTCTACAGATAAAATTTAATTAAACGAAGTTAAACGAAGCATAAAGAGTCATGCGTGTTCTATTTGCGTCTATGGAGACTCATTTGCGAAAAAAAACCGTCCCTTCTTCAATCACTTAATTCAAAAAAAGAAGTCTCTCCGGGTCCACGTTTACGGAAACTCTACTCCTGTTCTCATCCACGAATCTCCAATACGATTTCAAAGGTTGTACGTGTAATTTTTCAACACCCTGTGTACGAGCACGCTAAACCGATTCGCGGTGTATCGACCAATCCTGCGAGCAACACGTAGAAAAAAGGAACGTAACGAAAATACGAAGAATAGCAAACGACTGGGCGTGTTGCGCGTAGGTTGCCGATAGCTCGGCAGAGAGAAAGAGAGAGAGGGGGGGCAGGGAAAAAGAGAGAGAAAGAGAGGGACGGAGGGATGAGTCGAGGCCGTACGAAGGAGGGTTGGGAGGGTACGAGGGGGTGTATGCCGGCCGAGGGTGAATTTGGACGAGGAGAAACAGAGAGGGAGCGAGGAGGAGGGAACGAGACGAAGGGGAGGAGAGCAGTCCATTAGCAGATTACGTACCCAGCCCGCCTCGCTCATTCACCCCCGCGATGTTTTTTCTTCTTCTCCCCCTTTCTTCCGCGACCGCCGATGATCTTGCCGGTCTACGCCGAGTCCACCCTCCGTGCTTTCAGACGCGCTTGAAGCCGCCCTCGCCGACGACGAACGTGGCAGGTGCCCGCGACTCCGGCACCCGTTTGGACCGTCGCCAAAACGTTATCGGTTTTTGGTCGGCGACGCGCCGATTTCGTCGATTAGAGCTACGTTTCCTTTCTCCACGACCCCGTCCCTTCAACGGCGAGAGACACGCGAATGCCGCCGATCGCGATTCCGAGAACGTTCGCGCTCGCTGCGTTCCTTTTTCATGGATTTTATCCGATCGGCCGGATTTTCCGGACGATGAAGCCCATGTTAACGGTACGCATTACGATTTCCGGGCAAAGCTGCTAAAGAGAAAGGGGAAAGCATAGGTCGTGCGTATTATCGGAGCACTTACGGGAGTACCCTGTCTAATACGCTCGGAAGTCCATTACACAGAATCCTGCCGAGCATCGACGTTTGTTGCTGTTTTCTTCCCGCGATCGCGCGTTAGGGTCGCGCGCCGAATCTATTTGCATGAAATCGATAAAGGCGGAGAGAGAGAGAGAGAGAGAGCGAGGAGGGACTATGGGGGTGGGGGGACGGGGGCGAGAAAGAGGTCCGAAAATGCCCACGGGAAAATGTCGGTGTGGTTGTGCGCTTATGCGAGATACGCTCGCGAGGGCGCGGGCCTTTGGCGTCGACGGGCACGAGAAAGAAAAAAAAGAGAGAGTGGGAGGGAGGGGTGGAAGGATGCTCTTTAGGATGGCGAAACTAAATTATCAGATCAAACAGCAGCGCCGTTATATTAATAAAATAGATTTCGCCCGCCGCTCTTCAAAGGGGAAGAGACCGGCGCGCCGTCGTTTCGCGTCTAACCTCGTTTCGCGCAACTCCCGATTTAATCAGGTTGCACGACTAAAACGTAGCCTTTTCATTTTCGTAATAAACCCTACCTACCTCGCGCGAGCGAGGAGGCAGGCAGGAGAAGAAGCCGCCGTGAACCTTATTACGTTAAGTAAATGCGCGAGCCGCTGTTCGCCTAGGCGGCGCATTAATTAATGCGTCAGTTTGATGTTGCTCGTTGCCTGACGATTACGTCGTCGCAAATCATTTTTATAGTTACGCGACCGATCGTTTGCCCGGTACAGAGAGAGGGACAGAAAGATAAAAACTAGAGGCAGAGAAAGAGAGGGGGGAGGGAGAAAGAAGAGGGAAAGAGGAAGGGTACGAGGAAGAGCCTCGTACGATCGTTGAGAATACGAACCGATTTTTGTTCCTCTGGAAATCGTAACGATTGATGAGTTTCAATTTTACCTGGCCGCAAGATTTTTTGCTTTTTAACGGAATTACCAGCTTTCAATATCGCGAATCGACCTCTCAGTCACGGACAGAGCAAAATGCTCCGAAATATCTTGCGTGTTTGGCTCACCATCCAAAATCCTATTTTGGAAGAAATTAATATCTTTTTTCAATAAGTTTTTTATATCTATTAAAAATATAATGCACAGCGAACAGAATTTGTTGATCCAGATAATTATTTCGAGTTTAAGAGATTAATAATCTATAAGGATTTTAAGAACTGTTTAATAATATATAAATATAAAGAAAAATCGTTTCGCTGTTCTTCTCATTTTTGGGCCAAAATTTTCTCGACACCTCATTTTTATACTTCTGAGCATTATGCGATTTCGCGCTGGAACCCGGGCGTGAATCCCAGGGTACGATAATTCTCCCGTCTACGTTATCTTGATTACATAGTAGGCTTAAAAGCGCCAGTCTGATAGAAAGCGCGTCATTTCTACGCGCGATTAAGACGTAGTCCTTTAATTCTTTATAACAATAGACGGGGGGACACGGGAAGCCGCGGGCGGGCTAAGGAAAATTTAGGCTCGTGGACGTCGACAAGCTGATCGAAAGCCCATTTAATCCCCGTGCCGCGAAGAGAAACAAAAAGCGAGATCGCACTAAGTTCTTCCTACATCCGTTTCAATTAACCAGTGCAAACTGTGATTTATCTCGGAGGGAAGGCACTTTAAGAAGTATAACGGTTTTCAAATCGACATACTTCTACAGTTCTTTCGGATCATATCGTCGTACCCATGTCGCACACGATGCCAATCAAACTTAATTGTCAATCTTGTTACTGAGAGTTTAAAATATCGAATTGTTTTCTTTAAGTTGCGCATGCAAAATTTTCGCGATATCTGATTACCGATGATGCAATATTTCTGGCGACCTATATATTTAAAATTCAGTGTTAACAAACTTAAGTATCACGATATGTAACGTTAAAAATTAGGTAAAAAATATCACGGTTTATATGCGGAATGGTTCAATTTTAGCAATCGTTGCATTTTTTCTTACAATTTTAATTAATATTAATAATATAAAGAATGATCAAATATATCTTTTAGCTGATGGATTCAACAAAAGCGACGGGATTCGGCTAAACGTTCGAACATCATTGGCTCGCGAGCATAAGCGAATTACTCGCTTGATTTTGTCCCGATTGAAAAACAGCATAGACCTCAAAGCGTGATAGGTTCCTCCTTCTGGCGGCTCATCGAGATTAGCGGTAAGAGTGTTTGCGGACTTGATTTTTCTACGGTGCTTCCTCTCTATCAATTACGCCGACGATTGCCGCCGGTCCTGCAGTCGGTCCTGATCGTCGACAGCGAGTTTCGAGAGTCTTGGGAAAGAGAAGCCAAGTCGCCATTGATTGGCTTTGTGGTCATACTGACCTCTCGTCTGTAATAGCTCTTAATATGTTGCTCGCATTTTTTTTAAATGTATCTTTATATATTTTTTTAAAATAAATATATTTTAAAAAATATATATATCTATAATATATTTTGATATATATATATATATATATATATATCATGTATTAAATTAGAACGTTATATACAAACTAATAATATCCCAGCATGAACATTCATCTCTTTATCAGATCCTTTCGAAAATCAGAGGTATTGTTTTTATAAAAATACGAATAATTGAAAGTGTTACATCCGAATTTGCGTTATTTGCACGAAAAAAACGATAAGGTTGCCACAACCACAATAATAGTAATATTTGGTACAGCCACGTCCTGTGGTTGTCACATTCACATTGATGTGAAGGCAACTATATGCATTTGGTACAGCAAACATAGTGAATGTTGAGACAAACATATATAGATGCACTACACAAAACAATGTGAATGTGACAACCATAGGACGTGGCTGTACCAAATATTACTATTATTGTGGTTGTGGCAACCTTATCGTTCTTTCGGTGTGCATTTACGCGTGCGTCGTGTTCATGTGCACGTATACTACGCGAAAAACAACAGTGTGACGCGATTCTCTACGACTCACGTATTTTTACGACAAAAAGCTCATTTATCTTTGACATTGTTGGCATTAAAGAGAAAAAGAGTGAAACGAGGGAAATGATCCCTGGAAGAGCCGTTACTACCAGCGCCTCTTTGCTCAAAGATCGCGGAGATACGCGGGCTAACGGATAAAAGTTGATAGGCAAACACACGCGTTTTTTATCTGCTTATCTTTGTACGACGCATATGTTACTTTATGATGCCGCTCGTACACCATCGAAAAGTTTAAGAGATATGACTCGTACATCATCGATAAAACCTAATGATAATTATATTTTCTAGGTTACAATATTAAGATATTATATCGCCAGCGAGAACCTCATCTTTTCAGTTTTTCGGCTTATTAATACTAGATCTATCGATTAATTTCTACTATTCAGTTTATTTTTGAAAAAAGGGATGAAGGGAAAAAGTAAATTGATCAATTAAATCATTCACATATTGCAATGAGAGTCATGGGAAATCTCAGAAAATGCACTGTTATAAATTTGAAAAATGTTTTTAAAATTTACAAATCCATCATTTTGACTGCTTTGGTAGTTCTAGTGTTAATAAATTGCGAAGAGAACTCACGTTCATTCTGAGTAAACGCATATTTGATTGTTCTTTATATTATTAATATCAATTAACATGTTGACTGCCACTGTACGATTAGGTAACTTTGTTCCCAACGCCATTTTTATATCAGCATGTTATTATAATATTATGCTACTAAATTATACTTATTCTTCACCAAAATTCACACAGTAACATTTTTATTTTCCTCTCCAAAAAATCGAAACGGCGAATAGCTGGCGTCCATTTATAAATCATCAACTATGAGTAAACTGGTATTCGATAGCCAATACGTGTTAAAAGCTTATGTATGAAAAAATGTAACGCTCACTGAGCTTAACCGGAGAAAATTACATAAATCGTATCATTTTTGGCTGTTTACGTACAAACAGACATGGCACTTGTGCATTCTGCAATTCATTACCACATTACCGTAACTTATTAACGCGCCAACGTTGACAATGCCACCGAATCATTATTTGATGCTATCATCTAGCATAAATGGACATCAACGGGCATCGAATATGCCCCGTGCAAGTGATCGTCGTTCATCATTCATTTCGCTTGCTGCAAAATTGCTTGTCTTTCTCTAAGTCGGGAGTGGCGGAGAGCAACGGTAATGTGGATCACCGTACATTATCGGGTCTGTGGAAGGAAAAATCGGTCTCGGCGCGCAAAAAAGATCGCGCATTATTTTTCAGGGAAGGAGTGACGGCGAGTGCACTTAACGACCGTCAAATAAGTATTACGACGTACAAAATGATCGATCGCCGTTACACATCTGCGCGCTTTAAAGACACGAGCGAAAAGCAACCTCGCCGCTGAGTAAAAATCGTGACTAGGCCTTTCTCGCACATCGGCAGGAAATTAATCATAATAATCCCACTACCGGTGCGCGCGGTCGACAATAATTCTGATCGTACCTTCGTCATTCATTATACAAGGCCAGACAGTACATTCGGTGAACGTGAAATTCGCAGATTCACCCAACTGTAACGTACGCGTAGTGGGAGATAACGAATCCGGGATCCTTTTAACGCGACACTGTCACACGCTAGGGGTAATTACTAGCGTAATTTCAGACGCGCAATCTTTCTATTGTAAAAAGGCATTCCTTTTCGCGTTGGTAAATCCGAACTGCTGTTATAATACACGTTGCAAGGCCAAATATATCGCGTTTACAATTAAAGTCTAATTTAACGCGCAAAGCTTACCCGGAGTAAAAATTCATCTTCAATCTACGTGTATTCTGGGGTACTTGGAGGGATACCCCTCGCGTATTATCTCGGTGACGTATTCGACGTGTAACGTTTCTACTAGAGATCCTCTAGTAGAGAAATGCGCCAACTGGTCATGTGACCCAAGCTTTCCGTGATTGGCTGGCATAAAATTTGCTCGTTTTCCATTGCGACGCCAATTACATCTATCTTCGTCTGAGAAATATGTCGCATCTGTTCTGCGCATTGGCGTCGCAATGGAAAATGAGCAAATTTTATTCTAGCCAATCACGGAAAGCTTGGGTCACATGACCAGTTGGCGCATCTCTCTACTAGAGGATCTCTAGTTTCTACGTTCGGAGAGATAAGAGATGAGAGAATACGCGGACACGGGATTTCCCTCCCCGGAAGACATGAGCGAAGAAAAAGAGGACGAGCGAGTGAAAGAATGAGGCGGGGGGGAGGGGGGAAGCGGCAAAGGGGTTAACTTTGGCGTTTTGGGGGGTCCTTGCGGAGGAAGTTGACCCAGGTGCGAAACGTCACCCCGGCAAAGATCTCGGGTCTCGCGCGATGCAACGAAAACACAGTTTGCGTCTCGTCACTTCACGTGACTCGCGTATTAAGTTCGGTATTGGCGCGACACGGCGCGGTTATATTTTCAGACAGGGTGGTCTCGGAAAGCACACGCCGTGTATTCTTTCGTCCCGTTCAAAGGGGCACGCCGTCTTAGACGGCGTGTGTTTGCGCAACGAGTGACTCAACCAGATCAAAAGATGCGGATTTCGGACGAGAGCCGCGCACTCGCGCGAGCGAGTGCATACAAAATGCGTGAAAACCTGTCGGACGCTAATAGCTTCAGCAAGAAAGACGAGGATCCTGTCAATCGACAGGGAGGGAAACATTGTAGAAAAGAGCGAGCGGCGTATTGAAACGTTTTCGCACGTTTCTCACGTTTCGAGTAACGTGAAATTTGTAACGTCGCTTGAATCTTCGTTATTATTTTCTTTTTTAAATAAATTCTCTACGTTTTTTACCGTCTAATACAATACGTTTTTTTATTTAAAAAATCAGCGGCTCTAGCGGCTCTAGCCCTTTTATTGAGGAATTCTATAAAAAAAGATACGGGAGGACGCGTAAAGACACGTTACAAAAGTTACGATTTCATTGTAGATGATTGCCCGCCATTACGTAGAGCGTTCGTATCATCCAGAAAGAAGTAGAACGCTGCTAATTATGCTTCGATTACCCTAATCAGTGAAATAATATTTCAGTCGTCTACCGAGATTAATTTTAATGGTCCGCCATTTTGTAACTAATAATCGAGTACCTTACGATACTGCTGTATTTTTCGTTGGTACAAGTATCGATATCTTTACAAATCACATAAAAATATATTAATGAACTGTTTGTTAAATTATTAAATCCACATATTGAACCTGTCCTTATAAATTTTTCGAGATATCGTAAAATTAATTTCGATATCGTAAAACATTATTATTTAATTTTTAATTTTTACAGTTAATGATAATAATAACGCGCAATAACAGCTATCTGTCAATTAAATATTTAGTATTTGTTTGTGCTAGTGTTTGTGATATTGCACCAATATATTGTTATTTAAAATAATGTCTTATTAGAATATACATAATATTTTTTACATTTTTATAATTTATTATTTTTATCTTATACATTTTAATTAAAAATAGATTTTAGTTTAATGCGAGCTTTATTCTGACAAAAATTTTAATTAAAATTAGCATTTCATTAAAATATAGTATCTTTATAACGTTACAACCCCGATATTCGGTGATGATACTTTAGAAATTACCATTAATAAATATTTAATAAATATTTCGTTGATAATATCAGCCTGCACGATTTTCAAAGCTAATGAAAGTTTTTGAATTAGTTTTTACACTAACTTTAGAAATTTGGTGAGAAAAAAGACGTTATAAAAATTGATAAAATTATCAAAAGAAAAACGTTTCTTTCATTCTAAAAAAAATTCTGAGATAATGGAGGCATTTTTGAGAAATTGGAATGAAAAAAAGCAGATTACAAGATCACGAGAAATATTGTAAAAATAATATTCGAGACATTTCGTAATGCAAAGTAATGCAACTCCTCCGCGACGTTCGGCCGCTCGACTTACAAATATATACGTTAATAAAAATGTTATTATCATTTAAAAGGATTAGGTTTTTACGCGACGCCAATATCGAAGTTTCAAGATCACGTAGCGTAAGACTATACTCATAAATTGAGCGTTTGAAGGACTTACCCAGCAATATCTTGAACGCGAGTCTGCAAGACCGTTTTCTCAAAGGGCTCTTCAGGGATCAGGCTGCACAGCAATTGCGTCGCGCTGGCAGCTACTGTACCATTTCCGGTTGAATTGGCGGATACGTCCTGAGTCTGAGCGTGGTCGTCGAGACTAGTCAGAGTCTGTGAAAGAGAAACGCAGTAGTTGCAATGAAAGAATATAACATCTTTATGAAGCGTTCCACAAAGTTTTAGAGAGCAATGTAACATTTGTGCGCGAGTTTTATTTTCTGTTCCTTAATCCCGTATTTTTAGACACGAGCGGTTTATGCACTTGGTATCGATTAAAATGGACATCGAAACTCTTATCGATCTTCGCATCTCGTTGCAAATAATCCCAGTTCTAGAATAGACTATTCTTAAATGTACAAATAGAATTATAAAGTAACGAGAAAGTATCTCCGACATTCTCTCCGATACTGTTTCTATTGTACATTCCGCGAAGTATAATCTCGACTCTTAAAATCCAAATAACACCGCAAACAAACGGGCGCGTCAGGATCGTCAATGCTTATTTAAAATCCGAAGAGAAGGATTTGCGACCAAAGAGAGACGTGTACTTAACTCTTGTCTACTTAATACCGCGAAAGAATCGCAGTGAAGAGAGGAGGGGAAGATCTAAAACATATAGCAAGAAATGTGAGAGCTGGAATCCATTAGACCTCCGTGTACAATTACGCGTCGCAATTAAGGTGACAAAAAGTGACGAAAGGTTTATTGAAATGTAAAAAGAAAAGGGAGGAATATCGTCCCGATCGCAGACACGCCGAATGCGACCGCTGTCAAATATTCAGCGTATTAAACGTGGAAGAAACAGACGAAGCCCTGACTGATATCAAAGTCATTATCTGTATTTTTTCGCGAGACCGTGCTCGTCGAAGAATCAAGAAGTCAGTAAATTTCTCATACCATCGTGCCTGTAGAAATTAAAGGAATTTCAGCATATTTTTTACTGAGGCTTTTACTAGAAGACCGGTCGGCTAGTTATGTACTTAGCGTCCATAATTCCAGCCGATCGACCAGACGCAGCGAATTCCTAATAGGTTGAGTCATTGTTACAGACCCGTTAGACCGAGGCGAGTTGGACAGCACGCACACGTACACGCGCATTTAAAATGCTAAATTAGTGGTAACGAGTCAAAGGGTTTCGATAAGAATTCTGGAGACAGGAATATGGGTTCTAAACGGTTTAGCCTCGGTCTCGATAAGCCGTTCGAGGAATTCTATCGAAAAGCCGTATGCTACACGTTTGTCCACTTTTCTTCAATTTTTGGGCCGCCGTGAATGTATCGCGATGTACCGCGGGTCACGTAAAAAATTACGCTTATTGTTAGATTTCAGCTAGAAAGCATTTTTTTTCGATGACTTATGATGATCAGTTTCTCAAACGTCTGCGGCGATTTTCGATCTATCCGATTGCTCTTTTTTTGTGAAAACCTTATCCGAGTTATGTAATCTCACTTTTATCTATAATAATATCACGAGAGTATAACATTGTAAAGAATATAAAGAATAAATCGTTGTAAAAAAATATGAAGAATAAATAATATGAAGAATAAATCTGGATAGCTTCTTTCCGCTAAAATTCCCTTTTGACGGAATAACATAGCGAGTGTAAGCACTTCGAAGACGTGTGCACCATACGTTTGTTATTGAGTTTTGAAAGATCTCCACACCGTAGGCAGAAAATATTGACGCGCATAATCTTTTAAGAACTATTGTTGCGCCGGGCGGGCCTCTCGGATGGAAAAGATAGTGTTACGAACCGGCCGCTCATGAGAGGTAGCGAAATAATCTCCCACGGAACATTAAAAAGTGGTCTGACCACTGCCTTGACAAATTCAATCCCATCCGTATCCAGAGAGAAAAAAGGGCTGCCACGACTCTCCGATACGGGGCGAACGAAAACAAGATGCCAGCGAGACGTTGAAATTTCGAGGAACGCATATATCGGGGTATGTGCGACTATAAACGGGAGATGCTTTTATGTTAATCCAGTTCTTTCCCAAACTAAGCATCACAGGAAGAGCAAGCCGATGAGAAGAAGATCTTAGAAAATTCTATGAGACGTCGATAGAATATGATAGAGAGCGAATTCTATTTGTTTGTACCTTTGCACTCATATTTTATTTGTCGTTATTCTTTTTCTTTCTTGCGATTGTTACACGATGGATCTCCAAACGCACACGGAAAAAACAATAAGGTTGCCACAACCACAATAATAGTAACATTTGGTACAGCCACGTCCTGTAGTTGTCACATTCACATTGTTTTGTGAAGTGCATCTATATATGTTTGTCTCAACATTCACTATGTTTGCTGTACCAAATATTACTATTATTGTGGTTGTGGCAACCTTATCGTTTTTTCCGTGTATAGTTCATTCATGTCAACCATCAAAATTTTTAAATCAAGAATTAGTTAATTCAACTAATGTTCAGTTAAACCAACTAATGTTTAGTTGAACGTATCGGACTAAATATTTTAGTTGGATGAAACACATTTTGCGTTTTTCAACAAATTTTTTTTCTCAGTGTGCGTGCAATTTATATTTTGCGTTTAACAATATAAAATACAAATCGTCTACTATAAATCGTTACATCTCCTTTACATATCGATCCACATCGCTCGGACTTTAACTCGTTTGAGTCAGAGGACATGTTGTGCTTTCCCCTCTTTTTATTTTACGGTCAACGAGTACAGTAGTTGCAGTCATCGAGAAATCGTTTTCCCGCGACCATCAGCCGGGAGAGATGCAGTCACGCATAAATACATATATAAATTCTCGAATAGCGAAAGAGGGACACAGGGCTATACCGATCGGACGGTTTCTAGCGATTTACGTGGAATTGTAGATTTGTTTGGCCGACGGACTAGATTGGGAAACGTTCGCGGGGAAATTGGCGAACCCCTTAAAGTGATTCGTCTCTTTGCGTAATGGTCCAGACCGGAAAGTTTGTCCCGATCCCAACAGGGTGAATTAAAGCGATCCTTTATTTCGATTTTCTTAAACATTTCAGATTGATTAGAAGCCGCCGTCCTCATTCGTGAGACGCGGTGCGATTCGTCAAGTATACGGAACGGATAACTTGAAACGCTCCGAAACGAAGAAAGCTCGTATTCCTCGTGAGATTCCTCGTGCGTTCTTGATTTCTTTTTTCCCTACTTCGAATACGCAGCCTGCTCACGTCGAATCGCGATCCCGCTTCGATTGCACCTCGATTGGCCGTACGAAAACGCGTGTACATTGGGAAACACGGCGATACAAGCAGTTATAAAGATAACGCGGGTGGACCCCGCGTCTAATCCCCGCTTATCGCTGAATTTTTAATTCGGCGAGAGTTTTTATCGCCGTCGCGCGCTTTAGGACGACGTCTTTTTCTAGTCCATTTAGTAACGAGGTGACTCCCTCGCTTCCATTTTCTCAAGAATTCCGTATCGTATACGGAGACGAGCCTCGCTAATGCCGAACGGTCTAACGATAAACAGATGCACGATTGCCTTTACGAACGGATGAGACAAAAATGAGACAAAATAAAGACAAAAGTACCCGTATAAAACAGGTGAATTCGTCCCGAATAACCGCTTAGGCCGAACGGAATTTCGTAATTATTGTAAGATGATTATAAAACGAGCACGCGCCTCTCGACTATTGCGTTACAAATGTTATTGTCACGCTATTAATAAAAGTACATGGCAAGTGTTTGAGTAGAATAAAAATGAAAGAGTAACGACTCACGCAGAATCGAGTGAGTATCAGAGCGAACCTTTGTCCTTATTAATTATTTTCAGGCATCAATGAGATGTCAATGGCTGCGTTCAGCAGAAAAAGCAGCTTAATAAGCGCTTAGTGATTCTTTGATATGATTATAGTTCTTGCCTTTCATCATCATTAAGCGCTTACTAAGCTGCTTTTTCTGCTGAACGTAGACAATGGATCGTGCTTTATCAACGCACTGAACAGTTAGAAAGAATTAAATGCTCCAGTGTTTACGATACGTATATCCTCAAAAAGATGTAATTAAATTTTATACGCCTCGTAGTAAAAGCATAAAAAATAAAAGTATAAAATATAAAAGTACACTGAAAAAAAAAATTTGTTGAAAAACTAAAATATTTAGTCCGATACGTTCAACTAAAACATTAGTTGGTTTAACTGAACATTAGTTGAATTAA
>NJRP01000237.1:222949-262631 GCA_003063835.1 Aphaenogaster floridana | reverse complement strand
CACCCTGGCAATCATTCAGTTGTTAGCAAACACCGCCTCTCTCTTAACCATAATTTTACATAGATTTTACATAGAGAGAAACATTTTAAAAAGAGAGAAATTGCGGAAATGATCTTTATTAAAAAGAACAATAACTCTATTAACCTACAGAGGGACACTGAAAATCTATCTGAATTATATAATAGGATAATAAGTATGATTTGAATGTTTATAACTCTCCACTGTTTATATCTGTCATTTCGTTATCACTTTTTGACACATAAAACACGTAAGTTTTATATTTTATCATTTCTGCCTTGTTTTTGTATTAATTTATTAAATTTACACCTTGCTTTTTTTCAATTTTAGTTCTTTGATTCTGATTAATTGCTGTCACAATGTCATAGGTAATTATTAAAGTGATTTATGTCAATATTCAAATGAAATGTATGCACTTAATAAGGACCGGAATCTCGATTGAAACGTTGTGCTAACCAAAGGAATAAAGATTGCCAGTTTGATCGAAATTAATGAATTTTATACATTTTATTTGAAATAAAAAAAAATTTTTTTCTTATTTATTTGTGTTCTCAAAGTCTTTTATTTGAAATTCTTTAAGTATTAGCGTTTTGATATTTGTATTAAGGAAAACCTGTTAACATTTGTTAATAAATTATTAAAAAACCATTAAACGAGATACGTATATGGCAATACACATCGTTGCTATCGTATATATATATACATTTACATTATATTTGATTAAAGCTTGGTCCGCCGATGGCTATTTTGCGATTGAATATCTATCATCATAAATGTAACAGGAAAAGTGCTTTCGACTGTCACTAATTTCATTATGTTATACAAAGAACCAAAGAGAAAAAGAGACCAGAGAGAGAGAGAGAGAGAATCAGGGGAGACGGTGAGAGAATACGATATCTGAGCAGAAAATTTATCTATTATTTGGAACGTCGCAACGTGATTGAAGAGTTTCAGATATCTGAATATAAAATATCGATGAAATAGAGATTAACAAAAGCATGCCTATTAATGCGCGATAATGTTCCGCAATAATGCTACGCAGAATACGCTGAATACGCTTGATATTGGAAATGTGAATAGAGAATATTTATAGAAAGTCCTTTAACTTCTACAAATATGGGCAATAAAAAATGCAGAATCTTTTTCATCAAAACTATTTAAGACGGTATAATAAATTGATTTCTATATTAAAATTTCTTTATAGCCATATAAATTTGAAGATTGCATTGCAGGAAAAAGTAATAATAATTTATATTATGTACTAAATATAAATACGATAAATTTGATATAGAACTTAAAATTAAATTTTAGAAACGTATTATCAAAAAATCAATGTAAATATTTATAATTATAAATGTGTAAAAGATAACAGTTACACACTTTTGAGAGAAGACTAGATATTAAGTTTTTTTCACTCTTTTCGTTTACACAATTTGACTAAAAAACTTTTCTATCTTGCAGAGTTAATTGTGTTGGATTGCTGATAATATTAAACTTACAATTAGTTATATTCCTCTTCTCTATTTAAAGAAATATAAAGAACTAACCACAATCTACAACGTATGCATTTCGTCTATAATGTGAACCATTTCCGTGAACATTGCTTGCAACGGTTCATGTCCGGAAGTAATTTAAGCCTGGAAACGGGTTAAATTTTCTTCCAGTTCGACGGGAAAGGTCAGTCGGGCGCGATATAATGAAATATCGATTACGCGGTCTGCGGCATTACCGAAATCGTTTTCCTGGCACTCGCTCACGTTGGCCCAAATTATTCCGCTCACTGCATCTAGATACTTTTATATGTAGTATTTTTGTTATACATACACATGTCATTCTTTTCTAGATATTCCTGCTCTAGCGAGAAATATTTTATGCGTGATATTCGTATACATGGCATGTTCGATTCAATTTAATTACACAGTCAAAACATACTTTAATAACTAAATAATAAAATGCAATTTTTAATAAAATTGCGATCGATCTTTCATCGACAGAAATTATATTGAAGAAAATAAATTTACAATAAAAGAAATACAAAGAATTTGAAATATCCATTATAATACTGACAGAGAGAGAGAGAAAGAGAGAGAGAGAGAGAGAGAGAGAGAGAGAGAAATGCCAATATTTGTTGATATAAATATTTTTCCAGATACATTTATTTTAAGTGTTTGGAACTTAAATTTAGTGTAAAGTTGAAAAATGAAAAAATTTTACAAGATTTGATTAATATTCCGATACAATTTGCGAAGGAAAATTTATCCCGATTTGATTGCAGGATAACGAGGAGGGGGAGAGAGAGAGAGAGAGAGAGAGAGAGAGAGAGAGAGAGAGAGAGAGGCGAGTGATCCATTACACTTTGTCCGAACAGGCCACTCTTTCCAATTTTTTTTTATACGTAGAACGAAATGTGTATTTCCGCGACGACCGAGAACAACGAGCGCGCACCTCTCGGTGGAATTCGCGCGTAATAGTGCCCGCGCGCACGCTCACTTGTTCATACAGATAAATTTCCACAGTGGCGAGGGGCATACGAGCGGCACGGCTTCGTTTTGCGGGGCGTAATTGCCGCTACCGAAATCGATGAATATTTCAGCGCGTACAGTGGCGCGCGGGTACGAATGCAGCCACGTACTTGCGCCTGCACACCTCACAACGTACCCACCGCACACGTACTCCCTTACCCACCATCCTCTCGCTTTCACTCACCCACCCTCTTATTCTCGCCCTCGTATCACAGTATCTGTCCTGTATCCACCTACCCTCGCCACTCCCCAACGCTGGCAACGGCCGGCGAATATGTTTATTCATGCGGTTATTTATTAGTTCGGGCAATTAGCATTAATTAGCGCAATCTGGTACTCCGTTCTACCTCGCAGCGGCACGTCCGCAAGCCGCGAGCAGCGAGCAGCGCGACATTGTGTGGTCGTAATGTTTTGGTGGTACATAGCGACGCAACGAGCTGCAAGTTACCGACTACGATTGGGTTTGCAAACTTTGATGGCTTTCTTCCTGGATCTATTATAAGCAAGGAAAGATAATCTCAAGCGTCTTTTGCTAATGCCTCCTCTTTCTCTCCTTTTCCGAAAAAGTTAACAACTAATATTCTTATCGAGAATATAAACAAGAATATTTCGGAATATCATTCTCCATAATTTTGCAAAGCGCTAAATTTTATAAGTTTCTTGATAACAAGTTTTTTGGGTAATGTTTAGTAAAATTTATTATAAATCCAATTTATTTAATTAATAAATTTATACAAAAGTCAATAAGCTAAATAAAATAGACTTCGTATAAAATTTTATTAGAAATAGTTTTATAAAGCTAGTTGTTAACAAATTTTATTTTACATATGTAATAAATTGTAAGTCGACCTAGCTGGCAAGAGATGGTATTCTATTAATTACTACGTATCAACCATACGGATTGTGGTTAGAGATGGGCGATGTTAGGGGAAAAAATCGATTATGTAATAATCGATTATGAGAATAATCGATATCGAAAAATCGATTATTAAGAAAAATAATCGGAAAATAATCGATTTTTTTAACTGGTTGTTTAAAAAATGGCACGTAAATGATTTTTATTGGTTTTTGATTTGTTTAATTGTTTATTTTGAGCATTAAACATTTATGTAAAATATATATAATATTATTAAGAAAAATTTCATTTAATTATTATTTATTGGCTAACTAAAACTGAAATAACTAGATTTTATGCCGATTACGTATTATTTTTTTCTTGACTTATCCGTAGTCGTGAAAGGGGCCCGTACAGAATTCACTGCGTCTGCGTGACCGCAACCGACCAATCAGGCGGTCGGGCCTCGGGCCAATCCTGTGAATCCGGCCAATGACAATAATCGACATAGTAATCGACATAGCCCGATGCGGCAGGCTAAAATAATCGATTAATCGATTAATCGATTCACAAATAATCGAATAAAAATAATCGATTATGACAAAAATATAATCGATTTTTGTTAAAATCGATTATAATCGCCCATCTCTAATTGTGGTCCTCTACATGTAACAAATTTAATATTAATAAATGCTAAAGCATCTATTATATTCTCCCCCCTCCCCCCAAAAATTTTATTTTAGTTTTAATAAAGCTTCCATTCAATGTGATGTTGTCTGTTATATTGTAATATTTTGCGTACACGCATTATGTGTGCGCAAAATATTATAGTAGATAATAACAATAACTTTACGCTTTACTTCTGCTTCGTTATCAAAGTAAAACGAATAAAACCAAATTTTCGCTTCCGATTATTATCCGGCCATCATACCGGCCAGTATAAGCTATAAGTGCAAATAAATCGTGCGGCAATGAATTTAATTGGTTGACACGACATCACAGATGGTACGCCGACGAGGAAAGCAGAGAATAAAGCAGTTAAGTGAATGTTTCAGAGATAATAGCCTACTCTATGGCGTAGAGATCACTTCGTTTTATGACCAAGTGCGATCCATTTGTCGCTTCATTCTGATACCCTTTTCATTGGTCAATCTCACGTAGTTACGAAGCAAGTTGCGGTCAGAGTTTTTTCCGTTTCTGGTGTCACGTCACGTAAAGTTCAAAGAAAATAGAATCAAAAGTTAGCTGACAACCACTGAAGATGAAGAATACGATGTGGTTCAAATCAACATTAAAACTATGGTTAGGATACAAAATAATTTGTTCTTTAAATATCTATCTGCAGTGTGTTATTAATTTCTACTTTGTAGATTTTAAAGAAATGCGTAAGGAAAAACGTTTAAAAACTAAAAATAATCTGATATCCAGAAACATTAAACTGAAAAGTATGAATTCCTATATAAACGGAATGCAAATTCTTAGATAAAAAATTTAATTTATAAAGAAATTAAAACAATAAAGAAGCAAAAATCATTTTGATGGCACTATTATAGGCGTAAAAAATTATATAAATAAAACAAAATTACGACTGTTTTAGTATCTATATTTTTATTATAAATCGTTTTCCACTCTTCTACTTATTTAATTCTTCTTTTAATTTTATAACTTAGATAAAAGTTTTACTTCTCAAAAACTCGAAAAATCAACTTATACGACATTAATTTAAATCAGTTAATATGCCAGGAATTGAAGATCTACAACAAATATAGCAACAATAAATTTATATTCGAGAAATTTCATATTCGTTAGTTTTATCATAGAAAAGGTAATAATAGTGGGCCAGTAGAAGTAGAAAATCTGAAAATCTGATTATCCGAGAATATATAATATGATACCCATTTTCCGAATTTATTGCGTCACCCGTGTTAGTCACGCGATAATAGAACAGAAAGGATTGGCAAGATACTAGGCAGGCCAGAGCATTAGCATAAATCCGATAGAGATTCCTGGTATTATGAAGATCCAAATTCCTGGCCGTTAAGCCTGTCCTCTTTCCCCGCGTAACTATCCCTGCTATCGTGAATACGGCGCACTGGTTCGTACAGCATGCAGCGTTCGCGAAAAGACAATAGACTCCGATGGCGAGAGATGGAGTAAGAGAGTTCATTAGTCGCTGCCGCGTCTCTTTGCATTAAGTATTGATAACGGAGAACTCTCGAAATAGCGAGCGAAAGGACCGCGACGGGACGCGGAAGTGGGACGTGGTCTTTGTCCGTAACTACTTCTTCGCCGGATTCTACGATCGCGCGGGAAACTTAGGTGAGAGGTATCGTCTTGGCGATGTCACGATGACTACTTGCCCGCGGAATTCGTCTTTGGTATCGCTGAGTACAAGTAGAGACACATTGCAGATGCATTGGTGGCAAAGGTACCACATCAAAGCCCACCCCAAGCCGACTTCGCGCACCAATCCCCAATTATCGTCGAGTGTGCCTGTAAAGTCGTTTCCTTGAGTCGCTGTCGTTGTCGCGCTCTAATCGGTTGTCAAGTAGCGGTTTCTACGTGTAATACGTTCAGGTAACGACCTGCCTTCCAGATCAATGAGCATATACAGCGGAATTATGTTCACGGTGATATAATGGAAGATGCTGAAAGAGAATAAGAGCATTGTGCAAAAGTGATTTTGATATGAATACGCAATCATTTTAACATAATAAGTGAACCCTCGAAAATGCTTGTAGTCATTCAAGCATTCTCAAAGGCTTTCATTTTTAGAAAATACGTGATGGGGAATACGTGACGTTTATTCAAAAATTTCATTTTATAAATGCGAGAAGAATAGCATACGTAGCTAAAATAGTTAAAAATAGAAATAAATGTATCTATTTCTTCATGTATGTGAATAACAACACAATAGAATATAAAGATTGCTATTCGAAAATTGGGAGGTGCTAAACGAGAATGAAAGCATTGTGCAAAAATAATTTTGATATAAATATGCGATCATTATTAATTGAACGATGTTTTATTTATGGAAATAGGATAATGCGCTGTGCTTGAAAGACGCGGTGACCCATATTACACTAAATAAGCATGATTAATTGACCATGATTCAGCTTAACTCTTCTGTTTCTCCGGGCATAAAGTAAGGGTAATTTCTGATAAATGATGCTTTGTCCAACGTCCAATTAGTAAATGTAGCATGTAATAACGGTAGCACAAAAATAAATTTCAAATTACAAAGTTGTGCAAACTTCATGAGTTTAAGGACATGATACGCACACAAAGTGAGAACTATATTTTTTCTAATCTATTAATTTTAGTAAAAGTATAAGGACATGCATAATCCTCTGAACGCTACATCGTTAAAGAAGCATATTGAAAACATGCATTTTATCACGTACGACGAGTACTCTCCAAGCTTGTTGGAAACCACGTTAATGTTCACTGATGCAACTTTACCCTCGAGTATTTGCCCTCTGTACCGCGCTTAATGCACAAATATATATCGTTTTCTACTGTTCTTTTATCTCGTTTGGAAACGGTAGTCCAAAGAGGTTCAGGCGCATGTATAGGTACGTAACCGGAAAGGTAATCGTTCGAACGTATCCTCCCAGTTCGGTTGGAGGTACACAGGGACGTTCCCCAAGTTTTATTACCCCTGTTTTTGTCAACCCCTAGAGGGGGTGACCGTTTCTTTCTCTTAGCAGTGATATTTCACTATGGCTAAGAGAAAGAGAGAAAGAGAGACGCTCGCCTCTTAAGCGTTTGAACCCATTCGGGCGAGCTAGGTCGAGAGAAATAAGGAGGGGGCAAAAGGGGATAGTTACCCGCACTGCAGAATTGCCATTTTCCGGCCTCTCCCTCTCTATTTTACTCCCCTAATCCCAACGCCATAAATTAGCCGAGACGGAAGTTCGATACGTTAGTCGCATTTGTCCACGGTATACCCGAAATAAAGAGGACCTTGTGAAATCATGAGTGCGCGCGAGACGGTGGAGGGAATTGTTCCCTCGGTGCAACACTAGAGTCCTATCTCACGGTTAAAACGAAGACCGGCCGTACGTCTATCTCGACTACTTAAAGTATCGATACCTGCATCTCTCTAATGAACAAAAATAGTGACAAATATTTACACCGACTTGTTCTCATGATATGTACAATTTCTTCTATAAACTAAAATGCAACTGGTTGCTTGTTTACTCCATATCGATATTTTGTACACATGTCCAGATATCACATTTCTTCCCTAAACATTCTGGAGCGTGTGATTGATATGTTACATAAACGGCAAATATGTACTTATCTCAGAGAATGTTCAATATTCGTCAAATTTCTAATTAGATTTAGCTTGGGCATATTAATCATTATTATCAGGTATTGCTGTTCGTTTGTTATGTTATAATCGTTGCTTTAAATCTAATATCGTACATAGATTTATATAGCAGCATAAATACCTGTATTATGCATGCGTGTCATATATGATTCTTAACTTGTACAATTTATTTTTTAATTATTATTTTAAAAAACACTGATAAAGATATTCTTAATATTACTAATTAATATATATTATTCGCTATTACGTGTCGCGAATAATATTAACATGTTAATTGAAATTAACATATTCATTAATTATTAAAAATCCGATATCATTAAAGAGATTTTGATTTTAATTATTAATAATACTTATATATCTTTCTATAATTTATCTTTCTATAATTTATTAATATATGATGTGTATTAATATATATATAAAACAGATATTTTCATTGATATATTGTAATCAATTTTTTATTAATTTTTTTTGTAATTTATGTGTCGTGTAATACGAAAAATCAAATTATAAAATATATCACATACGCGTATCAAAATACACGGTATAGAAAATTATAAATAAAATTTTATTATAACGTAAATTATAAATTGTTTCAAGTAGGCTCGTAAAAGCTAATTTTACTAATTTAACTTTGCTCTTGCGTGTTGCATCGTGATACATCTTATGGCAATCCGTTGAATCAATATCTCAATAGATCTCTCACCTAATTTTCATCTCTGAATGGCGCCTTGTAGCATTGTATATTAATGACCGCTCCGCACTATACAACATGCATACAATGGCATGCAGCGAACAATGGTGTGCATTGATTCGAATGAGTCAATCATGGCCAATCTAATTTGGGTATGCGTAAGATCGAAGCAATGGAATGTGATTCATGGTCTGTGCTACGTTATTGACGTAATTTCAACAATATCGGAGATGATTTCGATAAGACGTTCTGAGATGACACTCCTAAATCTTAAGATTACTGCTTGCCTAAATATAATCATCTATTTATGTACTGCACGAATTGTTAAAAATTATTTTGGCATTAATTTCTCTTCTTCAAAAAAGATTAAAGAAATGATTTTTTTCTAGTATTCAAAATTTAATTATAAGATACCCTCCAAACTAATTAAAATTTAAAATGACTATTTTCTTAAGTAGATCTCACTTAACACTGACTGATATTAAAATAATATTGCATTACTCATTAGCATACATATGTGAAACTTAAAGCAGCAGTTTTCTTTTCAAATTAGGATTATGGAGAGAGAGAGAGAGAGTTTACTTAATTTAATTTTATATATAAAATGCAATATATATGTGTATTAAATATATTTATACATTAATACATTTCAATTAATTTTAAGTCCTTTATTATTGTAAAACACAATATTATAAAAATATTTGCAAATTATTAGAAATTTTGAGATATCGCAAATCGATTGTTTCAGCAATAGAATTTCAATTATTTTACTCTTTATACATAGTAACAATATGGCTAATCATTGACTGGTATAATAATAATAACTAACTTCTATTATTCTTTAGATTGTGTTAACTATATTGAGGGTTATGTAAAACAGTAATTTTTAGTTCACAAATTGTCAGATGCATGGCATTTGTACAATCTAAAAACATCGTTGTCTGATGATTTTGTAGGAAAATGTTTTGTTTATTTAGCATATATTATACAGAAACGTCGCGTCGCGCGGTGAAAATATATGTATAGAGAAATGTGAAACACAATGATCCTCTGACTGAAGTGTAAATAGGAACACCGTAAAACTAATCCGGGGATTTGTCTCGGATAGCGCTTTGTTATCCTTAAATTAAATGAGTGTCGTGCCGTTGCCAAGGCTTTTTTGGCAGTCAATGTGGGAAGGCTTTCGGTAGGTAGGACGAGCTTGTCGAGAAAAGAGAGCGAAGTGAGCGAAGAGAAAAAGGACGATGAGGAAAGTAGAAAAGCTTCACTCGCACTCGTCGTCTCGTCCGTTCGTTATTGTCGGCGGGTAAGGATCGTGCCAGGGATTGGAAAAAAATTCCCTGGTAAGGAAGGTTTCTCGCCTTCATGAAAACTCTGAGGTTTTATAGATAGGGATAAATAATGTATCAGGATATTGGGGGATAATCGCGCCACAGCAAGAAGAATCGAGGGCTCGGGCCAATCGGTGGGTAAGGTATCCACCACACCCCAATGTGCACATCAACTATAATCTCGAGTTTCGTTGAAAACGCGATCGTAGATAAATCAAGAGAAGTTTTTGCGTGTTCTTTGTGCTAGCGCCGACTCTACCTGGAGAATTTTATCTTGATTCCGAAAGCTGAAGTAAAAGTAGACCGCGAAGAAACATGAAAGAGAAATTAAATTCCTCGCGATAACGTTATCGCAGACGTATGCGATACTTTGCACGTTTTCATCTGGATAAAACCGACACGCTGCTTAATAATGGAGCAATCTGCGTTGATAGGAAATTTAACTTGATAGGCAATCAAATTCGTGGTAATCCGCAAACTTACAATATGTAAAATATAAGCATTTAATTAAAAGAAAAGAATTTATCGAACAGAATATCCCCTAATCTTTATCAAATTTTAAAAAAATATCTTTTAATACTAGAGATGTTTGTCATTGGTAAATTTTATGATCAAATGCATATTTAGCTTTTTGGAAAACTTATAATACACGCGCTGTTAAGTCGCTTCTTCTTGGCAGAAGCAGATTGTACAAATAAAATGAAAGTGTCGTGTACCTATCATGTACAATTTATCGTGCATGACGTGTCGTTACTTCGCTTGCATCGCGGCGTGTTACAACGTGTCATTAAATTATGCTGAAATCCTGTAGCACGCAAACTGCCGAAAGTTACCGGCCAACTCAAATCCCGGAATTATACAATCTCGATGCCACAAAACGACGTGCAAATTCGTTTTCCAACCAATATTTAGTCATACTAAAAGAGTAATTAGAATATTCGTATGCACCCACTTTAATAAAATGTTCGTTATGCGTTATTCTCTTAAAAACCGTTTCTTTAAAAACCGTCTCATTGTCATAGTGTAAATTCATAAAATTGGATATAAATAGACTAAAATTATAGATAAGAGTGGTTAAAAAAAGCAGACAATATTTTCTCTTTTTTTGGAGTAATTTTTAAATTCAAAAGATAAGCCGTTTGAAATATAATTATATAATATTTAATTATTAATATTTGTATAATTTTGTTATTAATATTTCTATAATTTCTTATTGCCTATATAAAGTGTGGAACAATTTAATATTGAACACGCACCGAAAAATGTTCCCGAATAAGGTAGGTATCTTACACAAGAAATGCTTATTAATTTACAGAGCGAATCAAATTCTAATGATAACTCACCTACCGCTTTTATTTGTTTCTTACATCATCTTTTGCACATGTTCGCGTTTATATAATTTTAATATAAACTTATACCACCTGCATATAGAGAAATACATAATGAAAGCACTAGGAGTTGCAAATATAAAAAGATATATGTTAGCAAACATATTATGTAGCATTTTTACAATAATTAACATTAACTTCGCGGAGTAGCCGAAATAAACCTTGCGAAATTGATTCACAACGCTGTATAAACCGAATAAGTCACGTACAGCCCTTATCCACGCACAGAACGTGCCCCTTTCGAACATAAGCAGACAGCAATTACTCTCAATGTTAGCATACGACGAACTTCATCACTGACCTTCCACGAGGGATGGACGAGCGAGGAACACCTGCGCGACGACGTAAATCGCTGACACAATAATGCGGATCAGCGACATCCATCTAGAACTTGGCGTGACGCCACGACGGGAAAGGACGATTCGCGCCGGAATCTCGGTGCGGACTGACACACGAGGGGTTTACCCGGCTCGGTGGCGGCTGGAGTAAAAGAGAGGGTAAGAAAGAGCGGTAGAGGGAGAGATGGAGAGAGAGTGAGAAAGCGAGAGAGAGAGAGAGAGAGAGAGAGAGAGAGAGAGAGAGTGTGTGTGTGTGTGTGTGTGTTTGAGAGTAAGAGAGAAAGAGAGTGAGAGTAAGAGAGAGAGAATGAGACGAGAGGGAGAGCGTGATCCTTTCTGGTCTGCCGTGAGCTTTAGGGTTGGTGGTTCGCATGCGCCCGTCGGGGTTCACGTGCCCTCCGCCATCACAAACCGTAAGACCCGCCTTCCTCGTACTGGAGACACGTTCTTAGGATAGCGAGAAACACACGTAGACACCAGCGTCAGTTGCATGGTATCCGACCACCGGAGTCCCCTTAGGATAGATAAATGATCGAACGTCCCGCGTTAAACAAGTAGACGCTGGATTATGTTTCTATTTATACAACCTGCGCTGCCTTCTCGGAATGCCAAAATTTATTATAACGTATAAAGCGACTGCACTCTCGACTTCTCATCGATCCAATGTAGTGCTTAATTAATATGTATAGATATTATCATGTTAAACACGTTATCGCGCGGAAGTTATTCTAGCAAGAACAGAAGTTGTCTTGTATTTAAACATCACAATGTATCGTTGACTATACAATGCGACTATACAAAGCTAATTTTGGAAGTAATTTTATTTCTCAATTTATTTGTATTTAAAATTTAGAAATTATATATATATACGTAATTATATTTATATATATACTAAAATTGGGAATTGTAATATATATATTATATATATATAATTATATAAATTATATTTTATATTTTCTAATTTTTTGTCCAAGATTTTTATTTAACTAACTAAACTCTAACTGCATGATTATTACATGTACAAATATGCATACGCAACCAAAGTTTAGTTATTTAATTATATAAATAGATGTTGAAAAAATTTTGAAAAATATAAAGCATAATTTATGTTAAATATCTGACTTATGTTATAATAAATTTTCTAACAGTTTTCGTGATGGGAGGATGTTCGGGGGGGATGGGGGAGAATATAATAGATGCTTTAGCATTTATTAATATTAAATTTGTTGCACGTAGAGGACCACAATCCGTATGGTTGATACGTGGTAATTAAATACCATCTATGGCCAGTCAAGTCGTATTACAATGTATTAATTGTTAATTGTTAATTATTTACTGGCGATTTAGGAATATTAAAGTTTATGTTATAATATCAAGAAATTTCAAGTGCATCTGATACAAAATCGTGTTTATGCTTTTATTATACCAAAATAGTAGTAAAACCCGTCGTATAGTCAGCCATGAATTTCACACCTACGAGACGAAAAGCCAAGTTTTTCCTTACTGAATATGTGAAATGTACAGAGTGAAATTACGTGCTCAATCGAAAGGTTGCTTTTCAATCCGTGGCGAGTGAAAATAGCTTGAAATCGATCGTCGGTCCGACGGTGAAAAAGATTATCCACTTTTCCGTGTCAGATGATAAGATTTCGTGACCTGTGATTCACCGCATCAGGGCAACCTACACGTGCGGGGACTACTTTAACAGACTGTCGATCAATCAGTAGATATCCTCGTTTATCAACTCCTTTAGACGTAGGCTAGACCCTAACGAGGTCGGATGCTCCACGTAAAGCTTCTTTTTCGATTGCATATACTGTTTCGAGCTTAACGAAGTTGGACGCATCATTGTAAAGCACTTTCTTCGAACATAGTACACGGTTCACGTCTTTCAGCGCCGTGGTCGCGTCACGAGAACTGTCAAATCAAAAATTACGAAACAACGAACGAGATGCGCAAACGTTAAAATTGGTTCCAAGTCACGAGCCGAGTTAGCGCGATATACTAAAACTAGAATGGAAGTCGCCATCAAAAAGGTTGCAAGAGGAGTTTAAGCGTTTCACGTCTTTCGGTGGCATGCGAACGAGTAGTGCAAGTCATAAACCCAACCCACAGGCTCTCAGACCAGTATTCGTAACAAGCATTACAGTACCTATATCGCACTATCCCCAAGGATGACTCTAAGTGCAAGTGTACCGAAACTTTCGTGGGTGCCCTCGTAAACCGGTAAGAGATGGCTTCAAGGTGACGGCAGGAAGCGAAACGTGTTTCTAACTCCCCTCCACTCCCTCTTTTCGTCGCACTTCCCTTTCCGTTCTCTCTCTCCCTTTCTTCTTTCCGCAACATTCTCTTCCTTTCACTCGTGGGTAAGGTAAAGCCGACAACATTTCTACTACACTTGCCTCGTCGCACATATTCCGGCACCGTTGTAGGTGCTTCTGTAGGTCTTTCAAGCGAAGTTTCACAATAGAGGCGCGAGTCTCCAAGAAGGAAACTATAGGTATTGTCCAAATTATATGTTCTAATTAAAGCTCCCCATTGTAAAAATTTTATCTGGTTGTTTCATTAAAACGTCAGATAAAGCGATAAATGATCTCGATTCAACGTTAAACATTCATTTACGTCATGTGCCATTTTCAGCTAATCAAAAATATTTGTATTTACAATCGCGCCTCTATCATATATTATTAATATGGAAATACATGTATAGACTAATAGATTGACGATATGTGGTTTAAATTGGTGCAAACAGAATACAATATATGTTTAATTATTTAAATAAGTAAATATTGAAAACAGGAATATATGCGAAAACGTAATGCGCATAACTGATTATGATCTGGTCTTGTTAAGTTTAGAATCATTTATACGTTGCTAAGTAGGTATTTGCAATATTTAATATTGTTGAATCAATGTAATAATACAAATAACGTAATTTAAATAATAGAAAAAGAAATTTAATAATTAGGATAAGACCGCATATATGTATAAACAATTTAAATCGAGAGATAGGCCAATGACGGTCATAGCGGATCTTAGTGCTCCAATAATATTAATGTGTGTGTAGGAATACAGGGCCATAAGGCCGATTATTGATAGGAAATCGGGATAATTACGAGAGTAGTGGAACGGCCGTGGATTAGCATGCTAGGTGCTAGGCGTGGAAAGCGAGGGATCCCGAGTTCGAGACGCAGTCGGCTCCGTAAATTTTTCCATCTCCTACATGTGATTTTTCTATAAACTGCGCGCCGTTACTATTGGTCTTGAAACGCAGCTCTCAAATATCACAACATTAAATTAAAAATCAATTTAATGATACTGATGCTAACAAGCATCTATAAGATTCCCCCCTTCCCATTCCAACCTGAAAAACTGTAAAAGTCACACATTAATATTATTGGAGCACTAAGATCCGCTATGACCGCCATTGGCCTATCTCTCGATATATTTAAATTGTTTATAAAAAAAATATAATTTTAGAAAATATTTATTATAAAAAACGTGACACCTGAAACATCTAAAACATATACGATAAAGATATTGTATCTTAATGTAATAACTTCAAAATTAAATTAATTTATTACTGTTATTTTATGTACCCATTGATTGTTTAGTACTTAAAGATTATCGTTTGTGTCTAAAAGATTGATGTAACTAAAGCAAAAGTAACCGTAAAAGCAATAGCATTATCAAAACAATCAACATATCGCTCATTTATAGTCTTACAATCACTTTCTTATGCAACAACCAAGATCATTAGAGACATGAGAAAAAAATAGTAATACTAATGTATTAAGCATGATTAAATAATGTATTTAATTTAATTACTACTTTTTATATGTATAGCATTGAAATGAAATAAAGTATGTATACACGGAGAGAATTTTTCATTATATTTTGGCGCAAAATTCACTACAAATTTTACTTAGTTTGGTAATAAGCTTGGAACAACTTGGCAACCTGTCAAATATTATTGGTAACGAAAGGAATTTCTGAAATATGAAAAAAAACATTTTATAAACAACATAA
The DNA here is from genome assembly GCA_003063835.1 of Aphaenogaster floridana. Lineage (NCBI taxonomy): Eukaryota > Metazoa > Arthropoda > Insecta > Hymenoptera > Formicidae > Aphaenogaster > Aphaenogaster floridana. The sequence goes on along the minus strand of NJRP01000237.1, from coordinate 247,143 downwards.
TAAAAATTACCAAGCAGATTGTAACAACCGACACGAAAAAAACCGAGAATCATCGGACTTAGCGAATAAATTACCATGCTGCATGGTAAAATTATCATGAGTGACTAAGTCAGATTGAAAATATTATGCTGTATTGTAAAATTTATATAAGATATTTTACATGTTTAGCACTACTTGACATCTATTCAATTTAAAACAATAAAGAATCATAAGATTTTAACATATTTTAAAATTATGGAAATTTTACTATGTATTTTAGTAAAATTAATCAAATATATTTTATAATTTATTGTGATAGATATTAATATTTTTTATTATGGTAGATATTAATCAGAGAAAATTGCATAAAAATCTTCGAAATACCATGTTGTCCCATGACTACCATGATTTTCAGGGTAAATTTTAAGAGAAAATTCTCTCTGTGTACTTTAATATTTTTAATCGTATGTAATTTCGTGAATTAAATATCTTTTTTAATTATTTGAAAGATGATAGAAAAAAATTATGTAAATATAAACGAACGATGTAAACAAGTGAATATGATAATCTCAGCGATTTCTCTATTAAATTCAGTACACTTATTAACCAAAGTGATATACTGTAACCAATGTAATATATCCAGACTACTCGCAATTAAGATTCGCAAATCGTTTTTGAATAATATCTGCCCCGGAAATGTTTGTAGAATTGCGCCCAGTTTTAACGCCGCGGAAGGCGCTATCTACCACGTATAATTTCTAGCCTGCGGGCTGTCCAACGGAAAAGAAAAACGCTACGATCGTTTGTTTTTAGATTCGCATCCGCGATAAAATCAAATTGCACGGAGATCGGGCGAGACGTCGCGGAGGTCGTCCTGGACGTCGAAGCGGCTCCGGAAAATGCCCATTCCCAGTGAAGGACTGGATGCTCATTTCCTGCCGTCGGCGGGCCGCAAACGCGAAACGAGTAATTCGATTTTCTGCGAGAGCGCTAAGAGGCGTCCAAAAGCTTCGACTGCGCTCACTCCGCGGTACGGTTGCCGAGTTGAGAAAAGAATAGCGCTGCCTCTTTATTCGCCTTGCTCTAAGTACTAAGCTTTTATGCGCTCTAACGCGAGCGTACAAATGCTGCGCGAAGAAACACACGAGAGCAAACGGACGAACTTGAGAACTCTCTCAACAGTCGACTCAGTCTTTAATCTCGTATATGCACGCACCGGAATTCGCGAGTTTTACTTTCTACCATCGATACCATGCGAATCCAATTATTAGATTATCGCGAACTGCATATTTATTTGATTCACAATCACGATGAATGCTTCCATTATTTTAGGTATGCTTTAAATTATTTTGCGTTATGTGTTATGTTCCCTCTATCTAGATTTTTCTTTTTAAATGTTATTTTTTATTTACTCTCAATCAATCATTTTACAGTATTTAATTGTTAAATGTCAAGCTGTCAAACTATCAGAATCAACCGAAATTTACTCAGCCGAATCATATGATTGGCAACCAATTAGAACGGTGGATAAATAACAACAATACTTGCGTGATCTAGTTTCTATTTAAAAAATTCGGATTTTTTTAAATCTGGGCAACGCATAGATTTATTCTATGCATATCTTGAAAATGATTTAATTACTCATGAAAGCTTAGATGATAAAAAGCGTATTATACACAAAATGCTTATATAAGATTTGTTTGTATAAATTTAAAGAATCCTATTATTTAGGAATAAAGTATATGTATACTTCAATATTTTGTCGCTTAAACAGAAACTAAATATCTATTATTAAATAATATAAGTTAAAATAAAGTCATAGCTAATTTTTATGATACATTCATACGTCTATATGTATTGTATCATTGATTAACGTTGTAAACAACGTTCTTTTCATCCGGCAAGGATCTACATTTAAAGTTTTCTTCAGCATTTCTGACTGGTTTAAATCATATGTTTTACTCCCTAATCTTTTTACACTTACATATGCGCAGTCTGCAAATTCAGGAAAATTTTCCCCGCACGTTTTCTCTATGTCTACGAGAATGGTACCACGTTCACGAAAGAACCGTGGCACTCGACAATCATATACGGCGTTTTGCGATCCAACGTGCAAGGGCGTAGTACGAAGAAGCACACGAACACAAACGAGAAAACTTAGGAACTTCGTTAATAACCAGACTGTTGTTTAGCCCCTCACACGCGTTCTCGCCCACCCGCGAGCCGCAGGCAAACCCCGATCCAGGCACCAGGCGATCTTACTAGACCTTAACGGCCGTCACGGGCGCGTTACAACAGAGAGATAATATTATGCTGGTAATATAATGCGCACCGTGGGGGGACCCCTGTTATATTCTGACAATATCGACGCGCGGCGCGTTCTATTGCACGCGGCGCAATAGTTCCGAGTGCATCGTAAAATCTGCCTCGTACGGAGATATCGATTCTGAATCGTAGAGACGACGGTGAAAAGATTCTTCGCAAAATGACGAAATCGAGGACGATATAAGAGATAGACGATTTGTACAGCTGTGCGTGTGTGTGTGTGTGTGTCTCACTCGTAAGAACATGGAAAACCGCGCGTCCAATTTGCGTGCAGTTACCGTAATGTATATCTGCTGTCATTTTGATATAAAAAACGAACTCATTTTCGCAAAATTTCTTTCCACGTTCCGCAGAATAGCAAATATACATTTTTAAATGTTTTAATACTAAAATGATTTTAACCAAATAGTAATTACAAATGAGAGTAATTATCTAAAAGAATAATTAAGAATGTAATCAAGAATAATTGCATTTATAATTAATATTTACACCAAAATTATTATTTTTTACCGATAGATTATTAATATTATACAATTGCACGCAACATTCCCAAAATGATTAATGTTATTAATCACTTCGTTCCCAACGCAAGTTTACGAATGCGTAATATTTGTTGTACCAATATTCCAATGAGTTAATTATCTAGTTAATATGTAAATTAGCAAATTGTTTACGTCTCTCGTATAAATAATTATTTGTATAAATAATAAATAGAAATAAAATATGATTATATGACTGTGATATGATGTACACACATAAGAAAAAATGACATCACATTTGTATACCAAAAATAAAATTTTTGCTTTCTAAATTGAACCTAACCTATTTGCTTACACTATTCTATTTAAATCGTTAATGTGTAATTGAGATAATTAACAGGTAATTTAATATAACTCGAAGGAACATTGTAATGTCGATTAAATCTGTTTTAACTATGTAACAATGTACTAGAGTGGATCACATTAAAGCATTATATTTGTCAAACTCATGCAAAGTCAATTTGCATGTAGGAATAAAATCGATTACGCGTATATTGCGGCACATCAGTTTAAATACATGGCTAAACTAATAAACATGCTTATATACGCATTCTTTCGGTTATGGATACACGTATTGTTTAATTGGGAAAATCCGCGTCAGCGAATGTATTCGAATTTCAATGACACCCACTTAACCAGATTTGTATGCGGTTGCATAATCATTTATTCCCGATCAAGCGCGATGCCCGCCGTATTTATTTATACATCCGACTGTAATATTCACGTATCTAATAATTAGACTCACGGCTGACTGGAAGAGCCACGTCAATCGGACGAACGTGACAGTCCCGCATTGAGCCCTTCAATTAATTCTCACCGGGTGGGAACGGGACCAGAATCCTACAACGTGTGCGTGCACCTTTGATAAACGAGTCGCATAAGGACGACTAATTAGGCAAGCACAGCGTGAGGCTGCTTGCGTGTACATTTGGACCAAGCTGTGTGTAAGCGTACACGTTCATAAGTGAGTGTGATGTGCACGAAGCGGTGTTGTACGTTCGGTTGTTTTAGGGGTCGAAGGGGCTACGAGACGGAAAGCATTGGGACGTCATTGTCTAACCACAACCCGAACCACCGTACCATTATTCAGGCACAAGGCTTTGACGTTTGTCCGAGATAAATTGGCTTGCGCTATAAGCATTGAATAAACAGCAGCACGCAAGCACCTCTCCATAATACAGGTGTTCCTGTAGTTAAAAGGGACGGAGCATTGCCGATACGACGATATATTTTTTAGCAAGAACAATTTTTCTACTTCGCGGTATTCGTGGAATTTCGCGCTCGTATGTCATGTAGTTAGGCACGGCTAGATACTTTAGACACCGTCGCGTCCTATCAGTACCTTCTGCTCGAGTTGTGCGGCTTTGCTGTGCAGCAGTTTTTATCCACGTCTCGGAATTCTGCTGAGTCGTTACAAATATCGATATTGATGATACCATCATTATTTTTAATGAGACACATTTATAACATGGAACATTAAGTAATTCACTAACAATACTCGCTAAAAATCGAAATGGTTGTTCAATTAAGAGTAAATCTCGTCATTCTTTAAATTCTCTCTATCTTTTCAATCCGAAAAACAGCAATATATATATATATATATCTAAATTTTTTAATTTTAAATAAAACGAAGAATAAATTATGACCGATTATTTTTGAAACATACTTACGAGACCATTTCAACGCACTATGCTTTTTATTTCTCAAGTTCAAGTGGCTGTTTGAATTTTAGAATTTCTCAAAATTTTAAGCAATTGCAATAAAGTTTCATTGGTTAAAAATCAAACTGAGATATTGATAAACGCATTTAAAAAATAAAATAATGTAGAGAAGATAATTTAAATATTTTCAAATATTTTTAATATTTTCTTTTGCAAGTGCTTTTTATTCTTCTTACATTATCCATAAAATAAAACGTTCTATAATACAGCTGAACACAGCTATATTAGCCGCACATATGATTCTTCCATTATTTTTTAATCATAACTCGTACTTTTCCCTTTTTTAAAGATAAAAATTGCGATCTATGCGAAACGTTTTCTTCTCGGTCTCTCGACGTGGTATTCGTGAACCGCGCGAAGACTCTTTCATGCGTGTCGTTGCAGAAATGTAACACAATATATTCAGATACGTATTTCAGAAAACAGATTATTTCCCTCGCGCGTATATTTCACATGCATCAAATGCATTTTCGCTTCAACCGCAAAACGTTAGTAATTTTAATATACGTGAGTTACAAGTGTGCAACAGTACGAAGGCGAAATTGCGGGCCGGAGAGCCGTTGTTTTTACTCGCGTACATCCCGTAATGCGATATGACGGAAAATTGCATACGTTTTAAAGTTCGCTCCACGAACTGCAACACCAGGCGGACTCATGGTCGCAGCCATCATATATTCATAAACGCCCTACACAGCCGTAGTGGTATGTGCGGTCACTTGCTTGTACGCAATTGCGGTGACTCTGTCATCGTAGAGAATACATTATCATCTTTCTTGCGCATTCCTATACTACGTTTCTTGCTATTAAGCGATGTAGTTTTGCCAGCGTATAAACATCGCTATTACAGCGTAGATTTTACGCGGGCTAATGCAAATCACTTTCTGAGGCCAATTACGTTAAACGCGAACTATTTGCAGGGAGCCGCCGCATTTGTACGATAAGCCCGCGAAAGTTCTTAAGGTTATTTCAACGAGGGCACGAATCCCCCTTCCTGAAAAAAACTCGAGATTACCGTGATTTCCCGGGGCGAGGGTGAACGCCTCGGAATGTGAAGACTGACTGGGTGTGGCTAGGTTCATTTTCCTTTTATTCAGTTCGCCGTCGGTATAGCACGGGAATCTCAAACATGAAAGGGTCTCGTAGCTCCGCGTGAAATAACCCGAAACAATACTACTCGAAACAACGACGCTACTGTAACGATACCGATGTCTGCATCCATGTAGAACAATGCGATCTTTTTTAACATGCCACGCTTCTTTAAATAGAATTGTATTACAAATCAACAAACACAAAATTTAACACGAGTAAATTTTGAAACTGCAAGATTTTAGTCTACATATATATATATGAAACAATACGGAGGTTGTGAAAAACTGTGCGGCTTATCAATTATTGAATTTTTCCAAAAAAATGCACATTAATTCAAACGTAGTTAATTTAACAATGTTAAGTATATTATACTTTGTCATTTATTATTCACAAACTCGAATGGAAATATGCAGACCGTCCTAGAAATAATTTTGTACGCTATTTTACACATACTATTTTTTTCGAATAATTTAAAATTAATCTTATCTTAAAGAAAATTCAGTTGAGCGTCATCTTGTTTTACAACTTTTTAGTTTCCAACGGTAAATATTTTAATGACCAAGTAACTAATCGAGTTCGTAAATAATAAATCACAAAGTGTAGAAAATCTGACGCCACCTAAGTTCGAATGTATATTTTTAAAAAAACTTAAATAGTTGATAAAATTGCTATTTTCTATACCTTGCGCACTTTTCCAAATTAATCTAGTCCAAAATTCTGTTCAAGGGAAGTTCACTTAAAATTAACTAAAGAAGATTTTATATATAATTTTGTAGATCATTTACAAAGTTTAATTTGTAAAATTCATTTTTTATCGTTTAAATTCTTTATTTTCTATTGCTTATAACTCGAAAGCTACTGATGTCATTAAAAAGCAAATACTTCTTCTTTATTTCATTTCTAATGGTTACGGAGCGACTAGAAAGTATTTTTTTTTACAAATTTCGGTTTCCTATATATTTGTGCATTCAATTCTTATCTCATGGTCAAGGCCACATTTACTTGACTTACACTTGTGAGTCAATGCGCGTACGTTGATGCTTATCTTGGTTTGAACTTTGTAACGAGCAATAAGGTAACATAAGGGTGCTTCTCCAGGTACTCTGAATAGTTCGCGTTAGAGGCTGATTTCATGGACGATGTTACCAAGTTAACACAACTAGTCGCCCGCAGTTGACGTAATTTCAATGAGATGACAAAGGTCTCGCTCATAATATACGACGTTTCTTGGATTAAAGCTGTCGCTTTATCCCCCTTTGCCACTTTACATCTTCAAGAGGAAAAGCGACATTCCACCACAACGAGAAATTGTATTATAACAAACAAATTATGTATCAAAGTAACTTTATGATAATATGTTCCATATAATTTTTGTTATATAACCAATTTGTAGTAACTATTGTAAATTTGAAATTTATAAAATAAGAGATTTTTAATTGGATCTTTTCGCCAACAATTTGAAGACGTAACATTTTTACGACAGCTCGTAGAGAATTTGTTATGAAGAATAATTTTGTTAAAATTGCATCCAAAAATATTAAAAACTCGTTAAATTATCGTGCAGACAATGGAACCATGCACTGGTGCACGCAATTTCCCATAAAAATTACAATTTTTTATAACCCCTTAAGGTAAAGATTACAACTTGGAGAACCTAAGTGCGTTAATTGAATATCAATAATGCTGAGTGTGCGACTGAAACGCTTATACTTGGTTACATGCATTCTTATGTTCGAAGGAATATATAAAATCCTGGTTGCGAGGGTGGCAGCTCGTCCGGACCATCGAACAGAGTTATCGAAGCGATAGGGAAGCTATCCGAGGCTCTGTCCCTCCGTAATCCCGCCTGCTCGAGCTATTATCCCGGAAAAGCCAGTCGAACATCCGATTAGGAAAACCGAACATACGTTATTTCCTTCGCGCAGGAAACGTTCGCCGGCTCGTTCGCAGCAAAATGACATTTTATCGTTATTACGTTTATGATTTGAAATCGGCGCTCATCGATCCTCTTATAAGCGAATTTGTTGCCGCGGTCTTTATCAATCTCAGGATCCTACCATTCAATGGTAGACAGACTATAAAGAGCGATCAAATTTTCTATTAAAACGCGGATAGTAAAAATGTGATCAACGTATAAAAAATATCTATTTTTAAAATAAAATATTTTCATAAAAGTACATGTTATCATAAAAGTATATATATAAATAAGTGAATTGCTACTTGTGCATAAGTTTATTAGAAATTTTCCGGTCGTTAAAAGACGACTTCAATCAATCAAAAGATGTACCAGGAAATTGATAATTGCGCGCGATAATAAGCAACGGTTAAAGTTAACAAGATAACTGTATTACAAGGCGTCTGAAATCGCGTTAGACTTCGGAACGCGAGCATTCCTGTGCGTCCTTTGTCAGAGATTCTTGCTGCTTCTGCGCGCGAGGTAAAAGTCTCGTAAAAGCTTCGTGACGACTTAAGCGGCAGCGAAATAGATGCAAGCGAGCGAAAATCCGGCATTGACAATGGAATTTTTCAACATTTTATTCTCAGGTGCTCGCTGCTTGTAATTGATAAATGGCGTCTCGAGGAAGGAGAATGAGCGCGATGGTTACAGAATATCCACGAGTTGCGAGTAGAGAAGACAGAGATAGCGGTAGGGTTGGGATGGCCGGGGGCGGAGCGGCGGGGGATGGAAAGCGGATAGAAGAGAACAGAGAACTGCAGTTTCACCGCATACCGGAAGACGAAGGCACGGCCGGTCTTGAAGCGTTTCATGGCAAACCAAATATTCGCGGTATGCACCGGCGTTACACGCCGGAATTTCCAGCATGAAGTCGTTATACTGCGAGACCACTTATAATTAATTGCTCTAGTTTATAATCGCCTTGCGGCCATTGTGACGCGACCGCCCGAATAACGCGGATACCTGTACTGCATACTGCGTATCCGGACACGCTTTTATTTTACTTCGCGAGAGGTTCGCATATTTCGCGGGGTGTGCTCGCGCAGATTAATAACACCCCGTGCTTATCACTGCCCGAGCATGACCCAAATCGCCTCTCATCGACGTGCATCTGCGGAGGACAAGCCGCCCCGATAAATTAGATAATACGCCGCGCGTGTTTCCGCTTACTTGCCGCGCCTGCAATTAATGAAGCAATAACAAGCAAATGGCGAATAGCGCGTTTATTTCGCGACAATTGACTGGCACGTGACAGAGTGCAATAATTCGCGGAGACTTCATTAATGCTTATCCGCTTTGGTGAGTACATTTTGGTTTCCATGTCAATTACAACGCATAGAGCATTTGATGCTAATTTCACGCGTCTCTACAGCAGATTTAATCAGAAATTTCCTATGCCGTGTCATGCATGCGATAATCGAGATTTATTGGTGACAGTTTTAATTTAGTATAATTGCTTTAATTTAGTATAAAAACCATTATAAAACTGTTTGTAATAAATATGTTCGTTGCGCAACTAGTTTACTACACAGTAATATCAAAATTTGTATTTTAAAACGTAATATATTTGGCTCACATGGTTTGTTTCTTTTCATATAATCCATTCATATAATTTGTTTCTTTTTAACAAATATTAAAATCAAAGAATATAGCATAAAAATAAAGAATGTCGCGTAAATCATAAGTTTATTCTCAATTTTAATGATATTTGCGAAATTTCTAGCGATAATATCGTTTTCTGTATAAATTTAGATATTAAATCAAACTGTCAATTTAAAGTCCCGATTTGACAGTTATACGAAATCGTATGTAGAAATATGTATGTATATACATATGTATGAACAGATAGACATTTTTTTTAGTAATTTTAAAATAAATATGTGGCATAGAAGATTCGGAGTATCGCAATAATGAATGTAAATTTATTAAAAGCTGCTAGGAAAGCTTTCATTATTTTATTCTCGATTCTAATAATTATAACTGTATAGAGAATAATTTGTTTCTTATGAAATATAAAGTATAATGCGTGTTAGAGAGAGAAAGAGAATATTAAAACTCTTATTGTTAGTTCTCTAAATTTAGAAGATCATAAATATCAGACAAAGTATATTATTAGTTTTCTCCTATTCGTTTATAAATAAAATAATCAACGAATAAAAGATATTCAATATAATTTTAAAATGTTTATTTAATTATTATCCATTAATATATCTTTATTTAACTTATATTTTGCAGATTGTAATCACTCTAATGTGCAAACAATAAAATAAGATTATACATGTATTTATTTGCGTATAAATTTTTAAATTCATGTTTATATATTTGCGACATCGTGGGTCTTCAAAGATGAAATTTAAGCTCTGTGAATTTAAACGCAAACCGTGTCTCTGTATGCCTTCCGCCGATTAGATGCGACCGCGGTTGTTTGAGTTTACAGATTGCATCTGAGGTATGTTAAAGCTACCTTAGCAAATTACTATCATATATGCGTTTCAACACGATTTAATTTGTAAATCCATAACTTTTAAAAAATTCTACAGAATGTATACAGAAATTATACAGAATGTATAATAACCATTATACAATGCTTTAATATAGAACGAATTCTTTAGATTAGAATAAAAAATCTTGAATATAGAATAAAAAATATCGAAGTTGCAATAGTTTTCGACTATAAGCGACTAAAGTTTGTTAATTAAAAGCTACATTCTGATCTGATATTATTTATTTTTACCTCTTATTAACTCGGAGATAATCATGTTAAAAAGTTATTCTATTTCGCGACAAGATATTTATTAAATGTCATATCATCTTAATTCGTTTTAAGTAATAATCAATCAAATGTATATATATATATATATATATACATATATTTGATTTATTGAGTAATAAATTATATTTTATTTTAATTTAAGGTAATGGATCTATGTATATATATAATAATTGATTTGGCATTTTTTATAGATCCATTACCTTAAATTAAAATAAAATTTAATTTCTTACTCGCAGATATATACGCGCAGCATCGAAATTTCAGCACAACTACTGTAACGTAGAAATATATTCAAATAATAACAATGCACAAAATAATTAGTATTTTGAGAAATAATTGTTGCTTTTATAAAATAGTTAATTCCGTAACAAATAAAGTAATACGTAATAAATTACTGGAAGGTTACTCCGCTCGTCGCCTCTCCGAGCCGCTCCTCGTCCTCTCAGTTTCTCCTTGTTCCTTCGTGGCACTCACACAACAACGCACTCGCGAAAATACAGTTAATTACGATCACGTGCGCAGTAATCACACCAGAATACGGTACTTCGCGCGGCACTCCCGACGTTAATCGCATCCCGACGCGCACTTTATTACATTGTGACGAAAGAATAACGCGAAAAAACGTACAATCCCACGAGACTACGACCCGCTCGATACCGGCGATGTCTCGCAAATTAACGCAGTGGGCAAACCGGGTCGGCAGAAGGTTTAAATAAAGTACCGAGATGTATGTATGTGTGGCATCGTAAATTTCACGCTGATATTACACGCGATATGATATGATTACTAAAGTTAATTTATGATTAATTAAAACGCATAATAAACCGTCCAAAAATGTACAATCAAAATTTGCGCATGTTTTGAGACGCGTTTCAATACGCATAAATCCCGCAAAACACGAATAATTAATAAATCGTCGAGATATCAAGCGATTTTCCGTTCTTCAAATTACTCGGTGCGAATATCACTTCACGCTCTTGTTTCGAAAGTGATAGAATTCAGATGATAATGTCCATTTTGATAAGTAATCGTGGAAGGTTTACGCTCTCTTAATCATAGAAGTTAACTAATTGCAAGGGCTGTTATTCGTTAAATATCGAGGTAAAATGATAGCACGGCGACTTTGTGTACATACAGCGCGTTTAACATTACAAAAACAAATGCCAAGGCCGTGTGCCAGCTGAATTGTTGCTGTTTCGAAATACTTAACGTTTTGTAAAATAATTTATACAGAATATATCTAAGGCCGGTATTCATAGTCGGTTCTTATATTTAAGATCGTCTTAAGTACAATCTAAAGATGTTATAAATCAATCACAGAGCTGTTATATATTAGCGTCTTAAGACATTATTTAAGACAATCTTAAAATAAAAACGGACTATGAATACCGGCCTTATTCTCTTTATTTTAAATAAATTTTGATGGATGAGCTATTATTACATACTATTTTGCGCTTTGTTTTATAGATCACCTCAGATAATTTTGCTTAGAAAATTGAGAAAGAGATTAATATACATATATATTAATATTTTTAAAAATTTTAACTGTTACACACAAATTACATAATTTTTTTCCAAGAAAAATTTATATTATATATAAGACCATTTAAAAAATTATTAAATTTAATCCGAAGAATAAAATTTTGCTTTGTTTTAATTAAACTTGTTACAAAGCATTTCGTATTTGATATACATATTACCAATGTATTTCAAAATTTGTAATTTTATTTATGCAATATACTATTATATATATAAGAAAATTTAAAATATTGTGATAAATGTGACATGTTCTAATTTCCATTAATCACAGTAATATAATGTAAATAAATACTTGTAATCTTTTTTTTATCTCAGCTCAAATTCGGATTGTCAATTATGTAATAATAATTATAATTATTATATAATATAGATGTTGCATAAACGATAGTAATTGTTACTTAAATATATTATACAAATATTATGTAATATTATTATTTTTAACATTTTGTTTCTTTAATAACCGTTTACACGCTGCTAATATTACTTGAAGATGAAAATAAGATTTTTGTGATATTTTACTTTCATAGCATCATCTGAGAGGAAAGGGTTGAAGAACTAATTGCTGAAGTTTTCCCTCCAAGCAACAATTTACGGTGACTCGCGTAAGAACACGATGAAGCAATTCGTCCGAGCAAATCGAGGCAATTAATATTCAGCGGTATAGTAAATTTGTTTTTAAGCTCCTGACGTAGATTGATCGAGTGGACTTTTAATATAAATATTACGTCTCGCAAGAATTGTGTCACTGTCAAACGCGCGCCACGCGATAAGACAATTTGCTGAACGCCTCGCGTAATAATTCACGTCGGCGATACGGATGCTCGCTCGCGATATCGATTTCGCTGAAACGACCAGAGCAATGCCTCCGCCCCCAGAATTTCCACTGAACTCCCAAACAAGATTCGCCAGCGAAAGAATTCCGACTATCGAGCGAATTTGCGTCTGCATCTCGATCCTGAGCTGTCGCATCAAACATTTATCTGGACCATTAAATATTTAGTGTCGCACCAGCTGCGAAAATCTCGTATCGGAATAGGATGACGTGCGTCTCGAATGGCGAAAAAGGGTTTTAACGAAAATAAAACGGGCGTAGGAGAAAGACGGAAAAAGGTATGTGAAAATAGAAAATCCGTTATTATCAGAATTTTGTGACAATCATGGAATCGAATCTAAGAGAACGCGGTAAACATTATGAATTCCGAACAAGATCGAGAATAATATCTTCCTTATATAATATCCGTAAGCATCATCGTTTCTTTGAAAATCAATGATTCTACTGATCCAGCTTTTAGAGCTATTAAGAAGTACATTTTTATTGGCAGCAAAATACTCAACGTTGTTCATGAAGCAACATTATAACAATATGTATTTGTCTTATTTATACTTAATGTGTTCGTCGTCACGTTTATTTCAGTTAACGTTATCGGCCATTCTTGACTTCTTACTAGAACGAACGGAAATATTTAACATGCTTCAAATTTGGACTTAGTTGTCAAGTCATCTTCTCGAATCCACTAATCTATTCTATAAGCTGATTTATAAGTATATTTAACCAATTATGCGTGTTAAAACAGCGCTGATCAGTTAAACATTTATTGAAATTTAATCTCTGAATGTTTATATCATTGTTATATTCTATTTCTAAGAAAAACGGTAAATCAAAATCGTTCATTTAATCGACTTACAGTACCTATCATTTTTCTGTAGGAAATCTTAGTTTTTCCTTATATAATAATCTTAATTACTTAATAAAAGATCACAGAATTCATATATTTTTTATTACAATAATGTCCTACAAAGAATACAAAATGTTATTTAAAAATGTTATATATTATAAATTTTAAATTTCAAATTTACTTTTAAAAGTTAAAATTAATTGATAATATATATATGATAAAAACATATATTTTGTAAATTAAATAGTATTTCTGTTAAAAAAGTAATAATGAAAATTTACAATTAAGCATATGTTACTTTATTATGTTCAACTTTATGATCTACACAACTAGTCGTTTATGATAACTCTGTTAACTAAACCAATGAGCAATAGCAAGTTACAGACTTCGTCTCTGACGTCATTTCTACTAAGCTGTACAAATTTCAAAGCACATTTCAACACTGTAAACATTTGTGTAAGCAATACTCAACTCTACGTGAACAACTTGTAAATGTGGAGGCACGTTTCACTTTTGTAAACGTTTGTACAAACAACTGCATAATTGCGTATGGATGTATTCCACGTTTACACGAACGAGAAAGAGCTATAGATTGATCGCTGCGCAGGTCGGCAATACAAGCGACATTTCGATTTAAGCTTCTTACCGGCATTGCAACTCGCTCGATGCTCGGCTCCGTAACTGACGGAATAATACTGACTGTCAAAAATGACAGTGTTATCGGTGATAACATGGGCTTTCCGAACAACGGATTAACGAGTCACTCAGGATTTCGCGAACAGGGCGCATGGTTGCGATAGAAAGACAGGGAATGGGACAATGATAACGGGCTGAGCCCTAATCTGGGTCCATTAGCTTGACAGATGTAACAGTAAACACGATGCCGTTGTGATATCGGCTTGCAAATTACAACACTCCCACCTGGAGGACTATGATAGACAGGTCTGCGCCCGGCTGATTACGGGAATGGCGGCCTCGCAGAACGAAGATAATACGAGGGCAATTAGTTCTCGAGTAATACCGCGACGTCGTCAACATCTGGCCCGCTGGCGATGCGAGTGATTTTTCCCGAATCCCGCATCAACGATACGGCTATGTCTGTTCCATAGATCATTTGCAACTGGTATTTGGTTGGAAAATCGACGAGATTATACCTTTCACGATATGACCACGAAATTAATGTGAGCGTAGAAAGATAAACGATAGTATGGACATAGATAGTATGAACATATTTTAAATAATATGAGAATCATAGAGATGTGAATAAATTTAATGCAATATACTTTTTGCAATAAACTAATTTAATCCAATGTACTAATTTTCCAGTGAAATCTGTGAACTCTTTTTAGATAATTTATAAATAATCGAGTTAATGATAATAAAATGAAAAGATAAAGATATGTAATGAATTCATAGAATGTCCTAAATGTATAAAATAAAGTTCTCTGAATTTATTATATTTCGTTTCAACTACGTATTTGGTAATCAATGATTTTATATTTTCTAAAAAACACAACTGGGAGAACGTCTAAAATACCAAAGTATATTTTAGAAGAATATCGCCTGTGTACCATCACTTTACATAAACATTACTTATTTTTCCAATTATTTTTATATAAATTCGAATATAAAATTTTTATAGAAATTATGATTTTATTGTGTACGAAAGGGATCAAATAGCGATGAACAATCAACGCTGTGCGTAAGCATCAAAGTACGATAAAAACAATGTTTTAGTGATGCTATAAGCAAGTTGTGCGATGGTGCGCATGAATGTACTATGCATGAAAATATTAGCATTTATATGTAATACTGTACAATAAGCTTCTCATGCAATGCATTTAATAAATAAACTTTTTCGTGCTTATGTACGTATATACATATTAAATTCACGCTTTAATGGAATTTTTTTTATGTTAAAAATATACATTTTATCCTTTCGATTGGTATCCTCAATGATACTAATATTTAAAACCGACTCTATATTATAAAAAATAATAATCTATATAATATTTCTAGATAAAAAAGCTTTTTATGGCCATGATTTCATACAGTTTCACAAGCATATTCATAGCCTTCTAAAAATGTCAAATTATAACACAAACAACGCGAAAGCCCAAAAGGGGTTTAAAGAGATATTATATCGACTGAAAGTTTGTGGAAAAAGTTATATCTTTATGTCTTCTAGACTTTTATATTTAAAAAAATGCATAAAATACTTTCTATCTTAAGAATATAAATAAATACACTTACGATACTAATTTTCATAATGTCATTATAAATTATTTTGTAATATATATATATATATATGTATATATACACACTTATAAATTATACATATTCATACAAGGAAACAAAGTTTCCTATGAACATGATCAAAATATTGCTTACATATTGCGCCTAAAATGATTCATGCATTTCGGATGATCATTAAAATAAATTAAAAACTAAAAATAAACCAAGGCTCTTTTATCGTTCTCAACGTGAGTGATCAGTTTCGTGAAAGTAATGTTTCTATGACTCATATGACATGATCGTAAAAAATGGAATGTGTAAAATCGCCATAAAATATGAAATCATATCTGAAGCTCTTCAAAGCTTTATTACGTATCTGATCTCGTCTCCGCGCGCAGTAGTGTTTGAGGATAGTAAGATATGCATTATTCACGAAGGCAACCAGAATATCGTCCCCTCTCTTAATACCGTCCCATGTAATTCTGGCTCTTGTACGTGCTGTAGTCTGCCAGAAATGTATGAAACTTATTCCACTTCATCCGTTTAGTGATCTGTAAACTATAAAGCATGCTCCTATTTTGCTATCTATATTTGATAAACGATATTTCCCGATATATCCAAACGTAAGTTTAGGGTAAAATAATCGCGTTACGTATTGGATCACGATCTACAAATTTAATTTTATCACTCGTCTCAAGAATTAGAACTTTCATTTCACTTCTACACGTACATGTGATAATTTCACGCAAGTTTGCGGGAATGTGTTAACCGACCTGCAATTATCCGAATCGTGAAAATTCAAACGAGAATGGCGCACCATTAAAACGCGTGCCAGATAAGTGGGGACGGCTCTTATCGCTTTTTCACAGACGTGTGCGTCGTAATACCATATTGCAGCAGAACTGCGTGTCTATTTTCGGGCAGTCTCGAATTTCGATGAGGCTTCGCAGCCCCGTGATTTCATGGTCTGGCCGATGAAATACAAGCTCGCGACTACATGGATAGCGAGCGAGCGTGAACAAATGTATCCCCGGCATAGCCACGAATCTCGCCATGAAATTCCAACGCATTTCCCTCGGACAGAGGAAAGGGGGGGATACACGGCAACGTGCGCGCAAACCCCGACTTTTTTACTGCTTGTTTAGCTCGCGCGAATGACCCTTTTGAAGTTAATGTCCCATGAGCGTGCGCGCCCATATACTAAAGCAGTACGATTGTTGCCGGCTGAAAAATTCATTGGGCGCGTGCACACGAAAATGGGGCCCTTGCCGACGGTGAAATCTAAATTCCGCCTGTACGTCGTTCGCGAAATGCGCGCAGCAACGCCGGGTCATATGCATCGATATATAGTACTGGATGGAGCATGCGACAAAATTTCTTTGATCATTCGTCTTGACGGACCTAGAAAGAGAGAAGTATATGTTGGGGCACGGATCTCTCTTTCTACACGGAAAAAAGTAGCTACCGTAGCTAAAAACTGCGTATGGTAGCTAATTTCAGTTGTTATATATTTACAGCTAACATCTTAGCTGTGATATCTATTTTATTGCTGTCGGTGCAAAACGGTTTGCTGTAGTTTAGAAATTTATAGTCACGACAACAAACAAAGTTTAGCAAATCATGATTAGCTATGGTAGCGAAAAATTTATTTTCTGTATACTATTGTTCTATTGGTCGAATTTTGTCTAAGGAGAAGGGGAACAGTAGCCTCCCAAGGAGAACAGAAAAATCAAAATAATGTCAATTTGACATCATATTGACCAAATTATGTTATTTTTTGGTCATGATTGAAATTTCGATGACTTAAAAATGACTTTATATTGACTTCTTTTTTATTATGTCTTTATGATTTTTAGATCGAGATTTCAATTATGACCAAACAATGACATAAATTTGGTCAATATAATGTCAAATTGACATTATTTTGACTTTTCTGTTCTTCTTGGGGGTATTCTCTCAAATCGGAAACCTCATGTATTCACTCACAATCAATATTATAACCTATATGTGTTAATACTGCAAAACGGTGGTTAAAATCGGAATTATTACATATACAAGTTACAAATATGGTTTCTCTATGTGTGTTATGTAAATATACTACTCTCAACAAAGATGTATTCGTAAGTAAAATTCGTAAGTACTCATTCGTAAGTAAAATTTTTAAGTGCCTCATGGCCCCTGATCTACATGAGTCGCTACTACCCCAAAACCTTCCTTCTCTTTCTACGTCTGTCAAGATGTCAATCCTATGCTCCATCCAGTACTATATATCGATGGTCATATCATAAGTAAAACAGAAAGTCATGATGACGTCAAAATGATGCTAAAATGACGTCTTTGACATCATTTTAAAGTCATGATGACGTCTAAATGACTTCAAAATGATGTCAGAGGTATCATTTTAGCATCATTTTGACGTCATCATGACCTTTGTGTTCTACTTGGGATGTTACGATTTACTTTCGCCGAAGTGTTCAATTATTAGCCGAACAATGGCGATCGGGAGGAAGCGTTACGGGTTTCGAACGCAGAACCGTCGAGTTATTTTATAACGGTCAGCGGAACGAATAGCTTCCTCGATTTTTAATTTTTCACGTACGATGGAATATTCATCCTGCACTTCGCCACATCGCGTAAATGTCCGCATACGTATCAAATGTCATTTCCAATGCTCATAAATACGTGAATATTGTATTTATATGTAATTTATCATTTTAACGAAACGATCGCGCAGCTGCACTCTAGCGTAAACATTCAAAGAGGCTAATGTGGCAGTAAAAACTGATTATCGTCCCGATATTCGTTAAACCGTCAACATCGAATGCCCTACGGCAATTGGTAAAATGTAACGAGCGAATAAAAACCACCCTCGATTGACATTGGCGCGAAGCGCGCAGCGAAATCTTCATACATCGCGGGACATATCCGTTCGATCATCGCCACAGGGGCGGTTCAATTATTACCTATTTCGATGGCGTTTCGCTGCCGTGCCGTGACATTATACGCCCGCCGCATGACACGTTTGTGCACCGCAGTCGCGCCGGCGGACGTTAATCTTTAATCTCCGCTTCTTTCGCACCCCGCGGGAAAGAAAAACCGGTTGAACAGCCGCTGTATTCCCAAGGCCGAGCCGCTCAGGAAATTGCGCGCGCGCCCGAGCCGGCTCGGATTTCCAAATTGCTTTACGACGCGATAATGGAGCCGGAACACGTGTGGGTGTATGTATGTGTGTACGTGCGTCTGTGTGCTCGCGACGAATTGACCAGAAGAGGATTGACCGCCGGGCTTTTTTTTTATCGCAGGCAAATTCCGCGAGCGTTACGCGAATTCCGGGCGAGCCCATTCGATAACTGACCGCATTAGCGGTTCCGAAACTTCGTTTCACCCCATCCCATCCCAGGAAGAAGAACGGGTTAAGCGGCGCCCGTACGTTCTCATCATCCTGAAATTTACGCGACGGCACTAAAGCAAATTACGCTCCGCGCCGGGTTCGCGGGTTGTCGGGCTCGCATAAAGAGTTCCTTCCTATGCGCCACCCTCCTATGCCACCCCGCCGCGGGCTACGTCGCCTGACCGTCTCTCACCCCCGCGCTGTTTGGCGAGTTTTTAAAACCGTCGGATTATGTGCGTCCGGAACGGTAATTTGGCCACTTATTAAAACGTTGTGCAGTTACGTAAAGCTCGCAACGGGTCGCGCTCGCTTTCCAGCCGCGCCACGACATAGAATTATTGCGTGCCAGAGAATAGCGCGACAAATGGAACGGGCGATTCACACTTCCGACGTAGACGCGTCCAAAGGGGAACCAGTAGAGAATTTTCGTGGTGTGGAGAAGGCATAACGTACCTGCCTTCGCATTGCAAATTCAAGCGTATTATTTTTACACGCGTAAACATCTAAAGATGACACATTTGACTGAAGCCCCTTTCACATCTTTCCTGCCATTTTAAGTTACGTCATTTAACACGTTTAGCGTATTGAATTAAAAATTAATACGTTCAATCGTGTTAAATGACATGATTTAAAACGACAAGAAATGTGTAAGAAGAGCTTCAGCTAAAATAACACGCTTATTAGATTTGTAGTGCGGTTCTTCTATTCGCTTGTTTACAACAAGTAATTGACTTAAGAACTCTCCACGACGCAAAAATATAATATTCAAGCAATCGCCCCTTCACCCGCAGACTTATTTACGAATAGATCTATTAAGTTGCAATTATAAAAAGTGAATATACGCATGGTCAATTATAGGATTATATTAAAATGGATTTTTCAAGATCCAACACTCGCATCCCCTTATATCTCAATTGAGCTCTGATTCTGAAAATTGCATTCTGCCTACTATCTTCCGTTATGGCATTATACATTGGCACAGAAAGAAGCGAAAATGAGATAAAAGTTGAAAAAAAGAGTTATATTCAAAATGGCTTTTGCAGAGATAAAAAACGTTACTCTCTTTATTTCCTTCGCTATTCTATATTCTTCTCCGTGAATAATTAAATTATTTTATAATTAACCCAAAAGCATTTCTGCGTTAATTAAGCATGCGGTTATTCTTATTCTGTTAATATTTAGGATTTTTATTTTCAAATTTAATTATAGTTTATATACGAAAATTGTTAAAAGAATCTGAATATCGCGTTTATATGAAAAAGCTTAATATTAACAATATTAATAGATTTAAAAAAAAAAATATTTTGTATTTTATATATACATATAGAAATTTAGTACGTATTTTGGATAAAATAATGTTTTCATATATGTGATTTCTATAACATTTTTCTATTTATTGCTTTCGTATTAAACTCTTGCTTTGTTATTTTAAAAAAATCTAATTTATCTCTGTAAAATAAATTTTATAATATTGTTATCATATACACTACATCTATATTATGTATTTTTTAAATGTTGTATAAAAAAATTTTTTTTACATAATGTACCGAATATCTCTTTTTATTAAAATAATCTTCATTTAAAAATTAATTTTTGCATTCAAAACTTGTTAAACTATTAATTTGTATAATTAATACATCTTGATCAATAGATTAATAAAAATTTTTATTTGATTGGTCATAAAATTAGATGTATTAATCAAATTTTGAAGCAATTAAACTACTGCTGATTCTATAAACGCGTAGAAACTTTAAAGTATTCAATGCTAAAAATATTACATTTCGAAAACGGTAACATAAATAACGTTTCAGAAAGATGATATGTCGTTTGCCATACGTCTTCCATCTGTGGCGTCGAACATTGAATTCGAAATGAAATGGACGAATCTTTCAATCCTAGCGGAAAATACAATCGTGTCGCGAATTGATAAAATTTGAAATATTCATCGATTCTATCAGTTCTGCTCTCAATTAAGATCTGTTCAAATATTATAGATGAGCTCGACTGACACGCAGTTGGAAGACGAATATACGTCTACTAAAATTAAAAGCTGACATTTCGAAGTGAACCATATTTAATGTGAGCAAATGGTATTTAATATGCGCGAACCCACGCGAGATCTGGTAGTTTCTGACGTGATCACCACCTACTCATTTAGTTCGCGTTGCGGCAGGCGGAGCGTAGTTGGCGAAAGATAAGGATTCTCTCCCCGGTACGTGTGCCACGTGCGGGACACGGGTGGGCGCGTGTGTTCGCGCAGGACCTAAATCAAGGATTTGCGGAGGGTATACGCGTGGATAAGTTGTTCGTAGCGATGCGCCTAACCATCCTCGAAATGGGAGAGATCCGCATTGCAGCTAAGTAACCCGATAGATCCTGAAGCTGATCTGAGAGCACGGGGCCGGGCGGAATTAGCTATTGTTTCGGCCTACGATTTTCGGTAAGAGCCTGCCAATTCGGTAGAAACTTGTCGATGGAAGGACTACAACAACGACGTTCGTGAAAGCTTAGCACGAGCCGTGGGAGGGAAGAAGGGGGACGGAAAGACGCCACCAATGGAGAGGAACGTCTTCGAATGTGATAACCTGACTTAAGTACAATCGAGGATATGTAAATCGTGCCGCCATTTAGGGAGGGAGCGAGGAGGGACACGATCTAAACAGCCGCCGCAAACGGGCAGACATCGGTTTGTCGGCAAATAGATCTCGGCTAAATCCGGGAAGGTTGCGGAAATCGTGGTGAGGCTGCCGGTAGAAGCTGAAGCTCCTCGTAAATGAAATCCTCGGGAATGAGCTCCGGCGGAAGAGTTGATATCGGGTCGGCAGTACGTTAAGGGAGAGATGCCGCCAGTTTCACGGGTAGATTCGCCGCGAATTTGCATTACAAAAAACGCCCGGCGCCTGAGGTTGAAGAACAAGTCAAAGAACGTATATGCAAATCCGGTGAAAAGTCGGAGCATGCACTTACGTCCTACGATGAAAAAGACGTACGCCTGGCCCTATTTGTGTATATACACAATATGGTTTTGCTCGGCGAAATGAATAATACGGCAAGCGGTAAAAATCGCTCCGAAACAACCGTTCTGTATAATTGTCTTTTTTTAGTTCGTAAGCACAGAACGAATGCTGCCATTCGTATCTCTTGAATTTTAGACGCCCTATTTAGTAAATCTATTTGTAGATCGCTGTTTTTCAATCTTTCTATCTTGATTTCACCGCAGTTCGATTCGGAATACGAAAAATATGCATTTCACGTGTCGTCACGAACACGTAAAACGTAACATACAAAATGTGATCAATCGCAATAGCATCAAACTGCCCCGAATGAAAGAAACGAATAATTAACCTCACGCGAATATAACGATACGATTAATATTCACTCACCACCCGATTATTGCGGATATTATTATCTTTTCTGGATGAGCTGTTCTCCTTTCTCGATATGCCATCGCCTCTTCCCAAGGAGAACAGAAAAATTAAAATAATGTCAATTTGTAAAGTAAATAGTACGACTCGTGAAATAGGCAAAGAAAGATAATTATAAAGCGGCTAATACGAGTCAAGCGCGGTAAGTGGTGCGCAAAAATAACTTAAAAAACCAATCCTTGAATATTTTAAATAAAGATGTATTGTACATTTCGACTCATCCAATGTCAATTTGACATCATATTGGCCAAATTTATGTCATTTTTTGGTCATGATTGAAATCTCGATCTCAGACTTAAAAATGTCTTTATATTAACTTCTTTTTTATTATGTCTTTGTGATTTTTAAATCAAGATTTCAATCATGACCAAAAAAATGACATAATTTAGTCAATATGATGTCAAATTGACATTATTTGACTTTTCTGTTCTCCTTAAGTTCTCGATATGCTATCGGCTCTTCTCGATTTGCTTCCATTTCTTGACTGTTTCTCCAATGTTTTGAGCATTCACTCGTACACAACAGACAAAAAACGCGGCTGTTTGCGATGGCGCGGATTAAGTATATCGATTCGACACTCTCTCGTCACTCTGCGCAATATTTACGACACTCGCGGTATACTCTGGATAGACAAAATAATGCGAAACGCAAAGATCGCACATTGCCTCGCGACGTTCATTACACGATCCGTTCATTACTACATTCGTTACTACAGTTCGCGAGAAATTTCAAGTATACGGCAGCAACTTCATGGTAGATTTCCCGGCGACCGCCGCGCCGCGCCTCGCCCGCGATTAGTCGCGTGACGCGAGTAAAACCAACGCGCCCGCGAGCCGCGGGCAAAACCAGGACATTCGCAGTACATATAAACAAATCACGCGATACGCATGGCGCAACGCTCTTCTCTCGAGTCTCATTCGAGAAAGTTAAATACGTGGCGACTGTGTATTGTATAAACTACAGCTACTGTATAAAAGATAACTGACTCGTCCGCCATCTTGGAGCCAAAACGTTTGACCTCGACAAATGCATTTTGGCGCAAGTTATGAATTTTTTTATCTAAATAAATTGTTATTAAAATCCAAAATAAGTCTTTGTTTTTGGAAAGCTATATTTTTATTTATTCAAAGATTTCAGATAAGAATCAATGAAGTAAAATACAAGAGATGGATAAATTAATTTGTTATGGTTTTCTGAAATACAGATTTGGAACCGTAGTTTACAGTATTTTTTTATTGCGAATTTTAAAATTTCTTATTCCTAGACCTCGTACAGTTACATAGTGTTCAAGTAAAACGGTGTCTACAATGAGATTTTAAGTCGTAAGATTGAACATATCGACCAATCACAATCAAAATTGCGGTCTTAGTTTTAGAATGCTCAACTGTGATTGGTCGATATGTTAAGTCTTACGACTTAAAATCTCAATGTAGACATCGCTTAAATAATGCAGGATATTACAACATTGAGGAAATAAAGTTTATTAACCACTTTTTTCGCCTTTCTGCAGAAAACCTAAACAATAATCAAAAACTCAAATTAGAG
>NJRP01000237.1:203589-214218 GCA_003063835.1 Aphaenogaster floridana | reverse complement strand
TGTTGACAAGACGATGCTGCAACGGTTGTGTCTCCCGAACGCACCCAATGATACATAGGTAATGTTTTCGAACGCAGCCCAGCTCTAGTATAAACACGATCGCCGACGCGCGAGTCATAACGCCCAGTCTCACTCGTCGCGCGAGATCCTAACCTTGAACGTGTCAAGGCGAAAGTTTCGTCCGTAAGGTTACCGTTACACATTTATCTTTCGTAAACCGAACGCGGCGCCGCGTCTAACAAACGTTGACAATGATCGTACACGCAGGACAATGCGCTTCGCGTCGTTCTGTCCGCTCTGAATACGCAGCGGATGGCGTAAGATCTGAAGTGCCGCGCAAAGTGACGAGCGAGTGTCGGATCGCGATATTTAACCTGTGCGCGTTTCGCGATTTCAATAGTGTTTCTTTTTCGATCGACGCGTGTGTACTGTGTGCGAACGAGTGTACGGAGAAATGAAGAGTAACGGCGCCAAGACAGGAAGTGATGGAGCGACGGAGAGCATCGGGGATACCGCACGAGGTGGCGGGTGATTATCACGCCGCATTATTTCGACTCGTATCCGGGAGTGAATGAACGTCCGAAACAATGGAGCAGCCGGCGACGTGGGAATGACGGTGCGTCGACCGGTGAGTGAATTCATTTGTTATATTCGTGCGACTAATTGTACATTTATTTGGCATTGCTGTCCGTGCGAATTAGATTATGGAAGTGACTATATTAAGCGCATGACCGCACGAGATGTCGAAGTGAGAAAGGACGAGAAAGCGCATCGCGAGCAGTAAAAAAAATCAGTTTTTATAATAATATATATCTTAGTTGGATACACATAATTAATATAACACCAAAATAATATATTATAATATATAATACTAAATTCTGCATATATCTGATTTTACCAAATTTAATAAATTTTTCATAACATTTTTCGACCAATTTGAAATTGATCTTTTTGTAACAAGAAATTGAGTGAATAGAGAGAGAGTCTATCAATTATAAGTAATTTAATATAAAAGTATTTTATATTTAATTTAACGTAAAGTAATTTAACGTGAATAAATCTTTAAAAATAGATAAATATCTATCTTTTTAGTGACTTAATTTAAAATCAGATAGATTTTACTTAATTTTATTTTCGATACCAGATATATTGAATATTTAAGATCGGGGAATTTCGAAGAATTATTTGCCTCGATATTTTTTTCTAAGAATACAATTATTAATCTGAAATTTAATCGTTACACTTTACGTTATTACTTGTAGAAAATCGGACGTAAATAGTCCCACTCTCTGCTAAGTCAAAGGGTTAATCGGCGGTATCGCTACCTGTCAATAGATCGTATTGCGAGTGAACAGCGTTAACTTCCGTTTGTGTATTGTGCGGTACCGTGCCGCCTCGTATCCACATGGAAACGTCGAGGACAGGTTGCGCTCTTGCAAGACGGTATCTAGAGGCGACCACATTTGCGAACGTTACCGCGGCTGTAAATCTCCTCGCCGCGCATCGGAGAGCTCGCAAGTAGATCATTATGCACGCTGCAGCCGTAATTTTGTCTTTCCCTTCCGTTCTACCCCCGGAGCGCATTTCGTGCTTCGGCGTGCTGGAGAAACTCGCGGCATACATCGGCGGTTCCCTGGAGTGCCACTATATACATTCGACTGTGCTACCGAACTACCCAACGGAATATCGAGCCCGAAGTCGAACGTTATTCCCCAGTCTGTTGATTTATCGCCATTATTAATACTAGGATAATATTACGCGATACGGACCGTTAAAACCGGCGTTAAAATCCGCTTCCAATATTGCCGCTTAAGGCAGATACAGGTGCGCGTGATGATCGATGGCCATAATCCCATTGCGAAATCCTTTAAATCCCAACGTCGGTGTTAAAAACGCCGGTGAGTTTTCGTACATGCTAACGACCGGATTGCTCGTAATAAAACTATTCCCGTATACGACACAATTCTCGGGGACTCGGCGAGCTGGTACACGCAGCGAGGAATGATTTTATAACGCTCCGAAGATTCTAGAACTTCATTTGATTGTTGGTCTTATTCGTACCCAAAATGGAAATACGTGAATCGAGTTACGCTCCCGAATGTCTTTTCGCCCGAATAACTTCTGAAATTGAAACGTTATCAGATGAAGAAATCGTCAAACTCTCCAATTATCTTATTCTGCTCTAAGAGTGCCAGGTAAATGAAATAAGATATTAAATACGTTATTTTAGCGATTCGATATATGACTTGAATATTAATTTAGCAATTTGACTGAATTCCTTCTCCAAAAAGAGCAGTTTAAACATATCACAAGAGAAAATTTAATACTTTGTGCAATTTTATATGTATAGTTACAATCAAACAATGATATTCAAAAGTAATATTTAATGTACATAATCGACTGCTTTCGTTGGTTTAGCCATAAGTAAACATTGCTTTGAGAAAGTTCAACAAACAAAATAATATTTTTAAAAAATATATGCGTGAGAAAATTAAAAATCTGAGTTGTCTATTAATTGTTTGCAGTAAAGAAAATGAGTACTGTCAGTTAGGTTATGATAACAAAATATCGTTTGGCTGAATATTGTTTATAGCGTTTTTCACTAGGAGAACTGGTGCGCACTGAGTGCGCACTAAGGCTTGTTCTTAATCAATTTTGATATTTACAAATTATCGATCTTAAATATTTCTTGAAATACTTCTCAGTAAAATGAACTGTACATCATCCATACAGATTGTTTTATTAGTTAAAAGGTTTTTGAACGTGATTTAAGCGATCTTAAATATAATAACAGATTATAAACAAGCCTTAGTGCGCACTCAGTGCGCACCAATTCTCCCAGTGAAAAATGCTATTAGTCTATTAAATTTCATCTATGAAATTTTTCGAATCATTATGGCACATAAATGGAAGTGAGAATTTTTTATCTCACATAGAACCCGAAAAAATCGTTATAATGGAACTTCCAAATCCCGCACAATCCTTTAGTGTTGTCTCAACGCAAGCAGGATTTTTTCTTTCGAGACGCTTGATGAGCATCGACGAGAAAGAAACTCGGGGAAACTTCTCGTTATGCTCTCCTGGGTTCACTCCTGTCCGTTGCGTAGATAGAGCATCGATATTGACGATGGCGACAAGTCGACAAAGCGCACCGAATGCTCCGATTTCGTTCCCACACATAAAACATTTTAAACGTATACATGCGTGTCGTATGTATATACATATACATATATCAAAATACACGTATATCCATTCACCTTTCGACCTCTATCTGTCGAAGCATAGAAATACATCTACCGCGACTTTTCTACATTTCGACTGAAGGGGGATAAAATCAGCGATGTGAAACGCAAATGTCGTCGTGAAATCGTTCGAAGAATTTGAGAAAACGTAAAGTTTTAGTGTAAGAATAGGGAACGAAGGTATTAATGATACCCAATTAACACACGAGCGTATTAATGTCATAAATTTAAACTAATAATTTAGAAAAGAGTAAAATCATTGATTAATTAAGTCCAATTTAACGATTTATTTTCTATCTATTTCCACATAATTTTTACATTCGCAGACTTTTTGGAATAAAATATGAATATAAACTGTGTGACAGACTTTCAAACATGTCAGTCACATAAATAGAAAAATGTCATTTATCTATAATAATAAAACGTTAACCTCTTATTCAGCTTGATCCTACCGCTAATAAGTATGATCCTAGTGGAGATATTAATATGGAAGAGGTGACATTTGTTCGCGTACAGATTGTGCCGGCTTATTTCAGCGTTTATTCGCACAGGATGACGAGAGTGTGAATTTATATTACGGGCGGCGCAAACCGCGTGTGTATGGCTAGGAAGCCAGGAAGGATGATAAGCCACTGATATTGCCCATCGAAGCGTGATGCTTAGATTGGACTCGTTCCTTCCCATATCCATTCCGCGTAATCACCGCGGGCATCGAGACCACTCTTCTCCCCGCCGGCAATTGCGATAATCTTCTGGCGAAGGGATGGCGATACGATGGGAAGGGGATGGCTGGCGCGAAAATCGGCGGGCGAATTTCCACATCCTTACGATCGGATCAATTTAATTTGTTTTTGCTTTATTCGCTCTTGCTACTGCCGGCGCTGCTGCCGTCACCAAAAAGCGATACTGTCGCGGTCGTTTCGCTGAATCGATTTTCTAATAATACGCTGCTCGGTGTTAGGCGCGCGCGTGGGTTGGGCGTTAATTAGTTTTTATTTCTGCGGAAATTGTATGCTAATTGCGGGTGTCGCTTGCAAATGCGTTCGCGTCTCATGGAAGCTTAATGGAGCCAATAACTTTCCCTCGAAATTTATGTTCGCCTCTATTTGCGTGCGATTTAATATGCAGATATGAATTGCCCGTTCTATGTAGTTTTCAAAATCGTAGAAAAAATGGATGATATTTTACATTTATTATATGTGATGATTATAATTAATTACTGTAGATTAATTAAATGAAAATTATCTCTATGACTGCGTTAATGTGATTTTCGTTTTAATTAGTATCTGCGATGTATGGTGATCTAATACGGCTTCAAAATTATAAATATGAAGTAATTGTGCGCGTTACATAATAATATAAATACATATTCATATTATTAAACATGATTCATATTTGCACCGTACGTTTGCACTATAAACGTGACTATAAATTAATCCTTCGTTAAATCAAAAACACAAAGCACATTGCGCAAAGAAAATCAAGAATCATATAATCATATTTAATACTATATAAATAGAATGTAATAATACTTATTTTTAATTAAATAATTTACGAAAGTAATAAAAATGTTCACAATTACGAAAAGAAATACTTTTTGTCAATTCAACTGCTATTATTATAATAAATTTTTCTATACTTTTTCAATTTAATTTAAAGTCACTTTTTGACGTTTTATAAGATGTAATTTTATAATACTATTATGAAAATTGCTTTTGAAGATATCAATTAATATATATGAAATTTTACATAACTTGCATAACTATTACGTACGTACAAATGCATAACATTAATATGTAGATGCTGCCAGGTGGTCATATTAGGCTATAATAGTAATTAATGTTAATATATCCAAGCATCCAGGCTTGGCTTGTTTTTTAAAACATAAGTATGTTTTGCAAGTTGAACAGTTATTTTATTTTAATTTCCTTATCATAAACTCATTATTTTTTATGTACTATAAAAAGATATTTATTAAATGATATATGAGATGTCATTGCAAAACAAAGTCTTGCTAAGTAATCATTTATATTAATTATTTTTTATAAGATATCCTTGAATTATTTTAATAAAAGCATATAAATATTCAGACAATTTCCAAATTTGATATTTGAAAAATAGTAAATAATTTTTAGAGCGTTAGAAAAAAGGAACATGCATATAAATTTTGTTATGTATATTTGTTCTTATGCAAACGTTATGTATTTTTAAACCGAGTTTAAAAATACATAACGGCATGTGTGAGATATATATATATATATATATATATATATATATATATATATATATCACACATGCCGCTGTGAACTTTTACTTTTGCGAAAAATTTGAATTGTTATCACTGAGCTAAATAATTAAACGATGTTTGCTTATGGAAATGTAATGTTATCAAACGTCGAGATTCAACGCATATTAAACTATTCGTCTCTTTGAATCGCAATTTCAGGTATTTATAAAACACATGCAAATTACCTTTGATTAATTTTTCGGTTGTACAGAACAGAATTGGGATTACAACATAAATTTCCGATAAATGTTATACAAACTTCCAATAACAATAGCACGTGATACTGACCGTTATTTTGCATTTGAATCTAAATATATTTTGCAAGGATATTAAGCATATGCGAGTGGAATGTAAAACTATGCAAATTATGCAAAGTTACTTATTTTTCTTTTAAAAAATATAACATTTCATTTATAAGAATGTATATATAGAGCGATAGCTTGAGAGAAATTTATTCTATCTTTAAAAAGAAGATACTTTTCATTTATTATTATATTATAGAATATTAAATTTTACAGTAACTACAATGTAAATAGTATTGCTTACTTAGAATAAATTTTCTAATATAGATTATCATGCCATATTTTGTTGACATTTTATTAATAACAGATCTTTTAAAATTTAAAGTTATAGTTTTTCTGGAAAAATTGATAAATTATTAATAATAAGTATTTACTTCATACTAATTATTAATTAAACTTATTAATTAATAAAGTCGCGCTAGATTTGTAATTGGACGCTGTCGAATTAAAAAAAAACAAATTACAGAAGTTTGCGAATTATCTGAAAATTGAAGACCCGTATGATACGCAATTCGTAAAGCGTGACGTTTAAAGTCGGGAAGCCAATGAGAACTTTTCTACAAAGTAGAATTTGATGGCCCGGTTAATTTCTTCGAGTTTATCGCCGTTCGAGTCTTGCGAAGATCCGGTAAACGACGTGAATCGGTTCAAGAAGAACAAGACGCGAAACTTCGAACAAACTGGCGTTAAACTGACGCACATGCAGCTTGAAAAATATTACAGAAGAGAAAATTTCTCAAACTGAATGTTATTAAATATCTGATTTACAAAAATTGCCGTATACACCTTGAGACAACAATAAAAAAAACTTTAAACAATTTTATATGAAATGCTAACAAAATTAAAAACAACTGATTTCTTTGATAAAGTAACATAATACAATTACGAAATTTAAAATTTAAATTTATAACTTAAAAAAGTATTTGCTATATATATAAAACAAAATTTAATTCCAACTATTATATAATTGTAATTTTTCATACAAATATTTTGATAATTAGGTATAGGAAGTAAATTTTGTTGATTTTGATTAATGATAATCTAAATATAAAAGTTGATCGATTCAAATATTTCTCAAAAATTGTGTAAATTCTCAATTGTATAAAAATTGTATAAATGCGTGTGAAAAGAGTACACAAATTTCATTTAACAAATAACCATTTAATTCTGGGGAGGGTTAAGCGGAACTCAACGAGTATTTTTGGAGGCTAATCGGGATTTGACCGTGCTGTCGTCCAACATTATTTGCGCATCGATTTGCGCCGACTGATTTTTCTATTGTCTCTCGCCGAAACGCCTGTTCGAGCGGACACCGTGCCGAATGCTAATTCGCGCGGTTCAAATAGTTTTTCTACGTGACTTAAATTCCTCGAACGTGGGAGCCATTAACTGTCCGTGCCAGCGGCCGCCGCGCGTACCGATTGATCCCTCTTTGCATAGTAACAGAATGCAACGGTTCGCATTAACGAATTCTGAATAGGCTCGCGCACGGTCTATACCCACAGGATTCATGTTAAGGATCGACCAACGCTGTTTCGTTAGAGAAACCGAGCTTTCGCGAAGCATACGCAACATACATCAGTGAGTGCAACCGAGTTATGGCACAGCTAACCGAACGTGCCGAAATGGCGTATAAACGCAGACTGTGTAGTTAAAAATAACGAGGTTGCAGTGCTGAACTAGTGTATTCTTTGCAAGAATAAAGATCTAGAAGAATTGAGGTAAAAATCTTCGTTCTCGCTCAGAGTATAAAAAGATAACTATTTTACATATCTTTTTAAATGTTTTCAACATATTACCTTATACATGTGGAGAGTTACGTATTAAGATCTTTAAAAGATAAATAAAGGGAATTGATACAAAATATATTTGTTAAAACAGTTTAAATTTTGAAGTCAAGAACTGATTTTTAAATTGTCATAACTTTTCCATATGCAAATACTTTTTCCATATATATATATATATATATATATATATAGTTCAATTTTTACAAAAAGACAAGGCAAATAAAACAAAAATAAATTATTTATTCGGTATTGAATTATAAATATATTAATTAATATCAATATTATTATGCGTTTGATATCTAAAATAACTAAATAAAATGACTGACTCAGATTATTAAGGTATAAATGAATCTAGAATTAAAAGAAATAACCGATCGAATAACACTACGATCATAACTTTTATTAGTATTATTATTTATATCGATTAATTTGACATACATCTTGTAAGTATTATAGAACGTAGGTGGATTGATCTTAAAACAAAAGGCTTTTGCCCAAAGCTTAATTTTCATACTTAATTCTCGAAAGATAAAAATGCAATCTCTTTAAAACTAAACATCAAACATGAAAATATTAACATTACTTTCGTTATAACATTTGCTAGCCCTAGTTATGCATAAAGTTATGACCGTGTTGTACATGAAACAAATAAGGTTCTTAAATTTAATAAATATTAGTTATAGCAATATTCGCTTGTACATACAGGCACACGTGCCACGTTTGTGTTTACTGTACGCTTTACATTACTTACGCCGACAATAGGCGATCAGTCACGAAAGCTCCCCTTTTTACCTCGACGAGGTATCTCCATGCACGAGAGCGCGTACATAAGCACGCGCAATCTCGCGAACAGGTGGAAATGGCGCCTGTGGCGGTGTAACACAGCTCAAGGGGCACTCGAGCCACGACGACAACGATATTTACGTTAAGGCATAAATCACGGGCAACGCGAAGGTACACCGAGGCAGGCCACAGAGGGAAGAGAGAGAAGTGGCCGAAGAGAACGCGGGTCGGATGGAGGAATTGGCATGCATGAGAATACCCTGGCATTCGATTTAATGCGGGTAAAGAGGTAAGATGCCGTGAGACGTATCTATCCTGTCTTATCGGATCTCGAAGATGTATATCGTCGGGCAACGAATACGAGCGCGGCTTCCACCCAACTTTCCTCCCCGCATTCCAAAGCGTTCTTCTTTCTCGATCCAGCTTTAGGCAGAGCGAATTCCCTTTCGATCGTAAAGCCTTCTTTCGCAACCTACAATCGGCCTTCTCTTCTCGGCCATCTGACGTATCGTCTTTGCTTTCTCTCCTCCAACTTTCCTCCAACTTTCTTTGCCATCGGTTCGTACATCCCTTTCGGCCAGATTGGACTTTCTTCCTTCTATCAGCCCTATCAACAGCATACTTCCTACATCGTTACATTTGCCGCATTTTGTGTGTGCCCGTCATTTTCAAAATATCATCGGTTTCCAATAATCGGCGCCGGACGGAAACAACTGTGGCGAGTGCTCATCACGTATTCCATCTCGCAGCAGCCGGTGTGACGGATAAAGCCTAGATCGGACAGAGGAGGAGCGACGGTAGGCAGAAAAAAATACCGGGAACCTGTCATTCGCCAGCGGCTTCCGCTCTACCGGCATTTGCCAGCCACGGACGGTACCACCGTGTCGGTCTGGGGTCGATCGCGAGGATGAAAACGGCACTGAGTGTCGGAAAAACAACGGACATTCTGACTTCCAATTGTCGATTGAAATAGAAGGTCGTGTTAAGATTGAACTATGAATATTTGAATATGCGTATCATTTATAAAAATATATATCCATCAAGAGACACGGTAGTGTCTCGCGCCAAGTAAACGCGCAGCGAGACCGCACCGTGACTCTATTACGCGAGACGTCTTCTCATTTGTAACTACATCAAACATAAGACACACTTGACATTTTTGAAATCTTTTAAGTCTCTATTTCGGAATTTCTGTTTCGATAAAAAAGACATTTAGAGTCAGATTTAAACGTGACATGTTATTAAAATTTTTTATCTGTACCTGAGTATATGAGTATTTTAAAGCAAATAGTGTACTGTTTGATGCAACTAGGATTATCCCGGTCGCATGCACGCGAATTTGTTTGACAGTGTAAATACGATCCGACGTAATTTTTCATAACGCCCGGCAGAAGTGCATCGCTTTGTGCGAATATCGGGTAACGCTTGTTTCGCATATTCCATTCCACTGTGGCGGAGAAACATTTATTCACGGAGCGAATGAAAAATGAGACTACGCCATTATATGTATCGCGGCGAAACGCGTATGTCCGTGGCGTTTGTCACGATAACATTGCATTTTACATGTTTTTACCGGCCAAAATTGATCGCGTGCCTGTTTCGACATGGTGATCACAGAATCACATAACAATGGCGCACGCTGTGATCTCTGCGAGCCCGAGAAACCGGATATGCGAAGCAAATGAAACGCCCTCGTCCCGATGCATCGCGAAAATCCGGTGTGAAAAGCTGACTTTATCGCCGGAAGCAGCAAGCGCTCTACAAGTGTTTCTGCTTAACTGAGAGGGTCGATGCCCTTCATTTCTAACACTTAATCTTTTCGTAACTGTAGGGGAACGTACAGGATAATCCGAAATGTCGGAACAGACGTTCCATTGGATACGTGATTAATTGATTTTCCTCGTGTTCGACTATTAAACCGGCGTCCTACCAATAATTGTATTTTACGGTTTTTATCTCCGCACGCCGTGACGTATCGTACCGTGATATTTCGACTTTATCATTTAATTAAACGGTAAATCTGTGCTACTCAAAGAGCAAATACTGTTAAATACTTGT
Organism: Aphaenogaster floridana; assembly: GCA_003063835.1. Classification (NCBI taxonomy): domain Eukaryota; kingdom Metazoa; phylum Arthropoda; class Insecta; order Hymenoptera; family Formicidae; genus Aphaenogaster; species Aphaenogaster floridana. Next base: position 203,759 of record NJRP01000237.1, on the reverse strand, counting down.
ATTGCTAATTGCTACAATACAGGCCCACACAAGTCATAGGTACACAATTTTATCCTGACTTTTCAAACTGCATTTCTTTGGAAGTTATAACTCTCAAATATTAATTAGGATAAGATCGCATATATGTATAAACAATTTAAATCGAGGAATAGGCCAATGACGGTCATAGC
>NJRP01000237.1:189210-203489 GCA_003063835.1 Aphaenogaster floridana | reverse complement strand
TCGAATATCACAACATTAAATTGAAAATCAATTTAATGATACTGATGCTAAGCATCTATAAGATTCCCCCCTTCCCATTCCAACCCGAAAAATTAAGTAAAGAATTTATTGCGAAAAATATTACCTCAGCCAGGATTTGAACCTGGACCTCCCTACAATCCGTGAGGGTGTCAGTTCGACTACCGAGGCATGTGGTAATATTCAACAGAGATGTTAAGGGGATCCTCTAGTGAAGACCGAACTCCGACGCGAGAGCCGGATATATACGACACATTTGCTTCATATAAAAGTTTAATAACCGTTATTAAACGCTAATCTTTTTTTTTTAGGTATCTGAGCCCAGCTCTAAAAATTTTACGTTGATTCTTGATGTAATCCGCGTATCATACCGTTCCCGTTTTGTAAATACAGGCTGCAGAACTTTTATATGAAGCAAATGTGTCATATGTATGACAGCTCCATCGGTAAAAAATATCCGAATTTCTTAAATTTTTAAAATTTCCGGCATAAAGTCGGACGTTATATTTTGTATTGGAGTATATACTTTAATTACGGAAAAGGATTTCTAAATCTGTAAAACCAATACAACAAAAACGTGTAGAAAAAATATCGCGTTCGGCCGGTAACAGACCGGTACAGACCGGTACAGGATCGCCTTAAGAGAACGTATTAAAAAGCCAACGTGTATAAATAATAATTAGGATAAGACCGCATATATGTATAAACAATTTAAATCGAGAAATAGGCCAATGATGGTCATAGCGGATCTTAGTGCTCCAATAATATTAATGTGTGACTTTTCTTATAGATGCTGGTTAGCATCAGTATCATTAAATTTATTTTCAATTTAATGTTGTGATATTCGAGAGCTGCGTTTCAAGACCGATAGTAACGGCGAGCAGTTTATAGAAAAGTCACACATTAATATTATTGGAGCACTAAGATCCGCTATGACCGTCATTGGCCCATTTCTCGATTTAAATTGTTTATACTCTGAAATATTGTTATGACAATCTTACTTTTCACTTAATTTACAATGGCCTTTTTGCTTCATAATACTTATTGGACCACGATGCAAGTACCATACAAAAATTTAACTACTACTCTAATATTTGCCGTGCGTTAATATTGTGAAAGTGTTGTATTAATGGTTAATGTGAATAGCAGCTTGTAATGACAGCTGGTCAATATGCACGCAACCGAGTTCGATAGCTTACGGCTAAAATCGTCCACTATCCGTTATGAAAGTAGAAATGATGGTTGGCACATCGACAAGTGGAAGCCTGATTAATCGCCGCGAATAGTTCAATATGAGCGACGTCTGTCTTGCTTGCAAACTGATTACCGATTATAGAAGTTCTCCTCTCATTAAGAGGATAGAACGCTCGGGTACGCAAGTATCCAACATCCATTGTCGTCTGCGAGTTGCGGAAGACGGCAGGTGGCGGGCACAAAGATGACGACGACGAACGAGACGGGGAACGACGACGACGGCGACGCCGACGACGCCGACGCAAATCAAATATGTCATTTATATCTGATGAGCGCCGTAATGAAGTCGTTATTTGCCTGCGAGCAAAATGCTGAAAATGCAAATTGAGAGATGGGCGTTCGCGTCGCGTCGCGACGCGCAATGCTCTCGCTTCTCCTTTTCTTTGTCATTATATTTTCCTTGAAGCATGAGCACGCCGGCGAGGGATGGCACCCTCTCTGTCGCGTTCTTGGTTAGCCATAATCTCACGTAACGGCACTGACGCAGCGTTTTCCGCGTTGCCCATTCCACAGCAAAGTTATTCCCGACTTTCTAAATCATTACTCGCGTGCAACACAACGGTCACCTGAAATCCGTCTGGCAATACGACGAGTGATAAATTGAAGGCGATTGTAACATTGTGAGCAAGTTACAGTGGAGATATGAGACAAGAGTTTCACTATCTCTTCATGAATAATGGTAGGTACCTCAAGAGACAATTTTGCCTTATCCTAAGAAATGAGAATGGACATTGATCTGAAAAATTAGATTAGATAAATTCCGATATCCTGATTGAAACTCTCGCGACCAATAAAATTGACTTATTTTTAATTGCGTGATTATTATATAAGATTCATATTTTGAATCGATTGTTTCTGCATTTATTTCGAGATTATTTTTACAATCGTACACAGAAAAAAATGCTGTTGCTTCAATTAAAGTGTACGTCACGGGCTGCCACAAACATAAATAGTTCATTCAATTGTATTATAATTGGATCAAATATTTAGATTATTAAAAGAATAATCTAGATATTTGGTCCAATCGCAATACAATTGAATGAACTATTTATGTTTGTGGCAGCCCGTGACGTATACTTTAATTGAAGCAACAGCATTTTTTTCTCAGTGTAGATATGGCTTTAAAAGGAAAAAGTGTGATGTACGTAAGTATTGTCTTGTCTCTATCTTCCGTAAATATCACACGGTGAATGAGTCTACCCGTTACGTTGGTGATCGATATTTCAACAGGCAAGTCATTTACATTCAACTTATGAGTGGCCACTTGTTCATCCCCTTGTCGTAGACGATCGAGCAGCTGTTGAAATTGTAGCAATTACTAAAACCGTCGGATGTGCTTTTCAGTGTACCGTTCCCTTGCGAAGCAACGTTTTATTTCAATTATGACTAACGTCACTGTTTGTTTTAATTTTTTATAATCTCGAATACGTTACGATACATGTGGCTAATTAATTTCGTGACTTGGCGACGTATTATAAACTGGACTAAAATATCGCCTGATCGTGACCCGATTGTTAAATGTTTGAATCTCTCTTTAAGCTTTGAAATTATGAACGATTGAAAAGATGGCTAAAATTTTATAAGAATAGTATATTTCTAATTCTTCTTATGTTTAGCCATTTTTCTACAAAACACACAAATAAGCAGCATTATATGCGAGTTATACGCGAATTATATGCGTTAATTATGTTAAGTTTATGCGTAAAAGAGCATAAATAAAATACGATATACTTTAACGTAGTTACAGTCTAAATTCGTATTTCTCTTAACAAAAATTTTAACAAATATAGTTCTTTTTTCAAAATATTTTAATAATCATTTTAAATATCTAATCCATCACATTATATTAGAAGTTCATTAAAATAAAGTCCATTTGAAATTAACTAAAAAGCAGCGTTTTATGACCCTTCTAAAATTTAATTGTTTAGAATTTTTATTGTTTATAAAAATTAAATAAACAAAAAATGTTGTACATATTTAAAAAATATTTTAGAAGAGATCAATACGAAAATATATCTGTGAAAACTGATAAGCGTACAATAATCACGTATGGTCGTAAAAATAGAATAAACAGCTCGAGCAAATTACTAATGGGGAAAGCTATTTAGGAATTGAGTAATTTGCCAAAGTTATTACGCGACAATTTAATCAGATATAATCAGCCAATTGATAACGTAGTTATCTGGATAAAGACAATTTTGTATACGAAGCAACACATTGAATTAGACACATTACGAAGCACATCTGTACAAGTGTCGTCGTTAGTACCGGGGCAATTATTACCTCGACTAAACGCCACCGCAGTTAACACCCATCTACCGCCATCCCGATCGTGATTCTGTTACTGCACGACGTGTTCTAAAGTCATTTCCCGTGTTTCGAGTCCCGACTTGGCGTTCCTTGCCAATTATCGATGTTGGCCAACGGCGCGGCGCCGCGGCCGCGGCCGCGGCACGTACCCGCGCGGCGCGTCCCGCGTGAATTTCGAAAGTTGCCCGTACTTTAAGTTTTGACGAGAACGAAGCGCGCACGCATCACCTGAGCCTGCCCATCTGTAAACAAGATTTATCAGCGGAAACGTTTTAGCGAAACTTTCTCTCCCACGAGTAAAACCGGCGCCTGACCGAACGCCGTTGCCTCAAACCCCTGCCGGCGGGGATGCTTCTCGATAGGAAATATTTCACTTCGACGAACACTGGGGGATATACGTAATTCCCAATGCATTTTATCCCCGCATTCGCTGTACCAGCGAGAGGTCACGTTCGCGTTCCGTGCTGGCTGGGCCGATGGGGGATTCAGATTTGTGGCGAAAGAATAGGTGGGAAGGGTAGCGCGACGGTAATGAATGGAGGGCAGAACAGCGTAGAGATTTCGGGTTAAGAGCGCCCTGTATATCTTTGCCGTGGCAATAATCCTTTTTTTTCCTGCGGCGGTCATAAGAATTATTATCAGCGTGATATACGATCTGCGCGCGGCGGCTGATACAATACGATACAGTGCAAAGATCGGAATACCATATGCGTGAAATGGGACTCGGTACGAAATAATATACGGCCTCGTTTAATCACGATGCCGTATTCGGAACGGTTTTGTGCTGATCTCGGTTGAAATTAATTTCCGCGTTTTCGCGCGAAAAAACTTACTTCGCGCTACAAACTTCAGTGGTTGCTGAGACCACACAGCAGAAATTTATTCGCGAATTAAAGTAGTAGCGGATATATTTTTCCGCGTCTCGTAATGCAGTCCGTATTATTGTCGAGCACAATGGTCGCTTCTCTCACGATAAGCCGTGCGCCGAGTATTCGCTTACGAAAAACTGCAATAGTCACTAGAGTTCGTGAAGAGATTGAAGTGGGAAAGCGACGATCGTTCTTGTGTACTCAGTCTTACTATCTCGCTTGGATCGGTTAACCGGTTTAAAGTCTTTATTTGTGTTCTTGACAAGCCGGAGGAAGGTAGAGCGCCGGAGGGAGCTCACGGCTCTTTGGAAGTTGAGGTATTTACGATCGTGTACCGGGCGTATACAGAGTCACGAGGAAGCGGGAACGGAAGGATTTGCGAGTAATTAGTAGAATGCAATTAGTTAATGGTCATGAGGGGGATGGGCGGCGGGGCGATGGTTTTAGACCCTATAATCCTTCCGCTTTCCCATCTCTGTTTTGCACCCCTAGGGCAGGGAAGTCGGAAATTTGAAACGGGCGATGGTAATTATGATTTCGCATATAAGCACGTTGAAGTTATTACGATATGCGTTATAAAAGATTGAAAGCACAAATAGTTGCTGTACCTAAAAGGGTTTTAATGTAATTTAGATATTCTGCAATACATTTGGTTTTTCCGTTCCTCATAAAGCGATTATAATTTTCATATGCCAATAATACACCGCATTAAGTTAAAACTGAGATATTGTTCTAAAAGGCATATATTCTAGCCTAGTTTTCACGATTTCTTTTTATGCAAAAGATATTAAATAAACGCTACGTTCATAAAATGTTATTTTATCATTTACACCGGCATCCGCGCCAACGGTATAATCCAGCAATTCAGTTTAAAACACATTTGCCTTTATGCAAGATATCGTGCCACGGCGCACGTCTATACATAATCTCGAGTACGTAGTACAACCGTGATAAAAATAAATTTTATAATAACAACGCTGCGAATGATCAAACTATTCAATAAATACCAGCGCGATATAAAGACGTGCGAAATAAAGATGTAGAAACGATTTAGTGACTTCGTTTTAAGACACTATATCTAGATATTCCGAATTTTAACGATATTTCGCCTTCAATCTTCGGGTCGTTTTATGTTCCAAGCATATATATCAGCCTATAAAAATCCTGCGAAGGAGGAATTGTACGATCGGCTTACTGATCGTATATATTCCCCTTTAGTAATAATCCCTGATATTCAACAATGTCTTTCAAACTGCTGTTGTCAGCCGTCGCTAATGGATCGCGCAATTAAAGCGTTAACCGAGACGCGCAAAGCATTGGACATTCTCGAACCAAAAATGGAGACCCACAATGTCGGTCCTACAGCGTGGGCGACGGTAGTGATAAAGTTATAACAGCCCCTTTCGACGGTGACGCCACAGAGATGCGAGCAACAACCTCCGTCCGCAATAAAGTTTAACGCGTCGCTCTCATTTTATTGCGCTCGCCGGATGTAGTATATATACATATATATATATATACACACACACACACACGTATACGGGCTGCAGAGATAGAAAATGGTCGCCTTTTGTCAGTTCGCGCGGGAAGGTGACTTCAAGCGTTAAAATACTCCGACGAAGGAGCTTCCAATCTGAAACTATGGCTAACTCACGGAACAAACCAAGTCGCTAGATTATGACCCAGACTGTGAACATCATCGACTCGGTGTTTATTCCTGAAAACGAAGCTCCTATCGACAGCGACATTTAAAGGCTTTGTATTTCTTTTAATTCAAATTTGCATGATAGGAATACTACAGATGTAGATTATAAAACAGTACATTATCCGAATTAATTATAAGCGATAAACATTTAGGCACAGATATTTAAGTATTTATTATTATCGGAGTTTGCTTGAAACCGGTAGAGTCAAATAGGATGATTGAACGCATCCATTTAGATATATAGAAAAACGCAATAAATTTACAATGGCAAAATGGATAATTATTATGTATTAGCGATTTTTTGTAATAATTATATTATAGTGGATAATTAGCTTTTAATTATTTTATAATAGTCATTAATTCTCTCCAGTAAAATAATATATGATATCGATTATTTCAATTTTTCAGGCTTATAAATAGCATAATATTTGTAATAATTCAGTATGTATCTATTTATATCGATATATTTGCAAGTTAGAATACAATTAACGTTTCCCTGCATTGATCAACTATTGATCCTTCCAATACGCGTAAAATACTGAAACTTTAAGCAAAATTATCAAAATCAGTGTAATCGTTTAACGGAGAAATCAGAGTTCTGCTTTAATCAAACTCTCCGTTCGATAGACGCTTTTTCGAAAAGTGTAACTACTATTGTGCAAAGAGAGACCGTACGAAGAGGATAATAAGACTGACTTTGTCCGGGAATTGACGTAAGAGCGTGAGGAGTCGGAAAGAGGGATTTTGACACAATCGAGGTACCTGTATGTACTGCAAACACTGCAACTACGAACGCGCACGAATGGCGACAGTGAACGGCCGATAATTGAATGGAGGACATGTGGACGAGGTCGACACGCCAACGACTCGGTAGCCAACAAAAATCGTACTGAGATGACCGCTTGAGATATGCGACGGTTATCGGATACAAAATTCTGTTTAAACTAATATATTCATTTTTGCAAAGAAAAAGAATGAAATCTGTGAACATGATCTGTCTCACAGTCAGAAAAGAACTTTTCTCGAATCAAATTAAGTTCGAATTAAGTTAGAGATTGAAATTAAACTGAGACTAATTAAAATTAATTGACTTATTTCAGTCATATGTTTAAATATTGAAGAAATTATGATTATTTTACAAAATTACATTTTGTATAGCGAATATATTAATAACATTTTTTTTTAATATTAATTATGATTTTATATGACTCATTTGCCAAATATTCTTTTTGCTAACAAAGCTGGATATTTTCGAAAATAAATTATGACACAATTACTGGTGGAATACCAGAGTGTCCTGACAAGTTTCATCAATTCTCGAAACTCTATAAATTACGTATAACTTGCAATTCGTCTGTGTGAAGCCGCAACGAAACCAGGCTAAAACCGATCTAACGGAGCACGACTAGATGAGAGATCCTCCTACCTGGTTGGGAAATTGGCGTTGACCCGTAACCTCGTTAAAGCTCGTCTAGTACCAGCGGGAGGATATCCGCGCTTAGAATTTCTTTCGGCCGTGAGAAGACCATGAAATCCACCTACCTTTGTTTTATTTTTGTTTCTCTTTTCGTTCAACTCACTTTTCCCCTTCGGCCATCTTTCCCTCCCCCACCCCCTCGCCCCTTCTTTTGCCCGACCATCTTTCGCTCTCTCTACGCGAGACTCCAAAGAAAGATCCGGTTATGCGGGCGAAACATTCTCGTTTTGCGAGGCTGGGAGCCCCGAGGAGGAAGCCATCGAGATAAGTAAACGGTCGCGACCGCGTGGTGCAATTCTTTAAACGCTGCAGCTGCGGTACCGGGCCAGGAGGATATTTCTCATGAATGTTTCAAACGAAATTGCGGATCTAACCCCACGGCGGGGCTAAATCATTTGAAGGCCTTCGCGCCACTTCTCTCCGACCATCCCGCCTTTTCTTGCTCGCTTTACCGCGCGCGCGGCTTCCTCCACTTCCGCCTCACAACCCTCCCTCTTCTTCTTCTACCTATTTACCCTCGCATTCGTTTTTGCTCCGTTTTTCTCACTTGCTCCGGTTTACCATATCGTACCTCTTTCTTTCATCTAGCGCAGCTTCACCGTTTTCTTCGATCTCGTTTTCTTCGCGTTTGGTTCGCGGCTCTTCTTGTCTTTCCCTCTTTCTCGGCTCAGGACACGTCAGAATCTAGATTCTCTTTCGCAGGTGAGGACCGCGTTATCACCGAACAACGTAGTTACGGATTTCTCGTCGGTGGTTTGGATGGATATCTATAATGCATGGCTCGCTTTATTCGAGATTTTTGATCTCCAACGAGGCTTAGCTTTCGCGCTGGGTAAACCTGGTAGGCGAAGGAATAATGAATTCTTAAATATTCGCTTAGTCCGGACGTATAAGCGCGCCGGCTGCTGATGTTCAATCTACTGACTGCGAAAATTATGTTTCTATCTTCGTTTTTATCTCACGATAGTCACGACGGCCATGCCGATTGTGGCAGTTCTTACCACCATTGTGCGCGCACTCCGGACACAAAAGCGAACAGTTACTTCCATGAGTGGCTACAGCGATTTTATTGTTAACGCAGTGAATTTTAATAAAGCCGCGTTGATCATACGGTTAACGTTGCACAATACGCCGATAAATTAATAGGCGACCATGCACACCGCATTAACGGGCGATGATGCGTAATACATCGTCATTGTAATAGTATACTATGTTGCGTTGGAACTTTTGAATGGCGTATAACTGCTCATTAAATGGAAATGCTATCAACACAATGATATTCTGGATATTTTTAAATCTGCATATTAAATTTGCAAACTGTTAAAAAATGTAGACATTCTCAGCTTTCCTTTAAAACACTAGAACTCGATAAATTGCATTATGTAATAATGTAATAAATAAATTAAATTTCAATGAAAAGTCAATAGGTAATCTTAAAAGACATAAAGTTAATGAAACTAAATTTTTTATGGAAAGATTAATATACTAATCTTATAATCCTCATAATTATTTATATTTCACAAATAATTCATAATATCAAGTACATTCTGTATGCTCTCTATTAATATAAAGAATTAAATTAATCAATCATACTGTCATGATAAACTCGTCGATCGGTGGGTTTTCAACTCCTGCTTTATAGCAATGCTTGTTGTATTAATTTTATATTCATGTTTAATGGACATTATTTTAATGAGACAACGCCGTTTACTCTAGAGGTTATTGATTAAATTCAGTCATTAAAGGTAACACATGCAATAATCTATTATAATTCATATACATGTGGTTTGTAAAATTATAACGCAGATTAATTTGCTATATACCATATGTTATATATAAATATATATATATATATATGTGTGTGTATATATGTATATGTATATGTTTATACATATATGTTATTATGTTACTACATGTCTAATGGACTGGATAATGGAATTAAAGCATTACATTTGCTAGTTGAGGGCGACGCTTTTTTTTTTAAAGTGCCCAACTCAATTTTACTAGAAGCGATACTCAATCGCTTTTACTTCGATGCCGCAATATATCGCCAGTATGTATCTATTACGCTATTCCCTTTATCAACTAATATCAAAACCAAAACGAAACGATGCGCGTTTATGATGCTGTAGTGAAATTAAACAGGCGCGATGCGTTAATTAGAGACAAGTCGATTAAATAATGCAGACTGGTACGACTAAAATGACGGATTAAATTCAGGCCGCCGCTAACGAGGCGAACCGTCGTTCATCGTTGCGGTATAGTCGGAAATACGTACTATAAGCGTACCTGGATATATACAAAATGCTGTTGCACAGAATGAAACACTCGCGCGTCCACAAGCGCGGAGTGAAACACGGATACGAGAGAAACGAAGTACCGCCTTGCCCCCATCCTCCTACCATCGGACACACGAAAAAGAGAAACCGGCGACATTTTCCAGCAGTTCAAGAGCGGCAGCTGCTCCCTTAACGAACGTTAAGCTAAGTAAGAGCGTTAACCCCCGCGTCGCGGTAAAAACCGCGTGCGAACCATCCGCAGCTGCGGCAGGGTCGCGGTACTTTAGGTAACTTTTCCGCTAATGCTCATCCACGGGCAAAAGAAGCTGCCGCCATGGCGTGCGCGCCAGCCCGTAAGAGAAATGACCGGCCGAAGAATTCCATTAAAATACATTAGATCCTGGGCACGCGTTCTGTACTTCGGCACGATCCCTAATGGAGTTTCTATCCAGACGACTCGTTGTTACCTATTCGCTGAAAGTGTAATCGATATATAATATTCGATCGCTTTCCAAACATTGAATGTAGAATCGCTAACGTTTTGTTATATTATAATAGGAACATTTGTTCGTATATCTTTTCATATTTTTCAGAAATATAGATATTAAATTATATAAATATAAAATGTATTAGCGGAAGCCGTTATCTTGTAAGCATTTGAAACTTGATATATTGAATAAGAAGGTAAAGAAAAATTTTATTTTATTGACATTTATATATAAGAAGACAGATCTGCAAACACGCGTTTATCGATCTTAAAAAAACTATATAAAAGCTACTGCGACAATTTTGATACTAAAGAGAAGATAAAGATACAAGACTCAATTCGATCTTTGCCATTGTAGATGCGCGAGATTGCAACAAGAATCCACAAGATTAGATCGGCTCAACGATTGTATTTCCGCGAACGTGACTATTGTAGCAGTCTTACGAGAGGAGTTTGTGTACGTGCGACGCGGACTGGAGACTCACTGTACCGTTCCGACGAGGTCCTACGATCGTGTTAAACAACTTGCGCTCAATTTGCACATGCAACCCCAGGAGTTTACACTAGGTGAACCCTTGACGATAATGCGCTTCTACGGTGTTAGCTTCGAGAGAACGGACAGTAGCCGACTACGGGATTTTTCTCACAATACTCGAGAGATGGACGGGGGAATCGATAGTAGCTATATGTGTATGTGTCCGCTATACATTATTCAATCGAAATAAAACGTTTACAAAAGCATGGATATATTATCAAAATTTTAGCGGTTTATATTTGTCTCCGTAAAGTGAATGCACACGTAGTGTTTGCATGCAGCATAACAATATAAAGATAGTGAACAGAATTTAATGTAAAATTTACGTAAAGGACCATGTCAAAAGGATATAAAAAATTTAAAGCACTTATAGAATCAGCAAGAGTCTAAAATTGGCTCATGTCACGTGACAAAATTATGAGAGGTAGTAAAATAAGTTTATATCACAAAGTAGATGCAAACAGATAGAAACGGAAACAGATATAGATAAAAACAAGAAAAACGACAGCTTTTGCTAAATTGCGACCAGTTTCTTTGATCTTGAAACTTTGATAAAGTATAGTAATTTGGCTCTCATAGCTAACAATTACATCCACGCAGGACTATGTACGACGCATTTTCCAAGTCACATTCGTTTAGTGCAGGCAATCTCGGAAGTTTACATTACGCAAAGTACCTTCAATGACGCGAATTTTCGAAACTTTCCAATCTTTCTTTTAGCAAGAGCGACAAACTTTATTCCATTACCGGAGACGGGAAGTGTGCGCGTAAAGTTACTCCGAAGATCGCGCGTAATGAAATGCGTTTGAGGACACAAACATGCGCGAATTGGGATAAGCACGCTTTACGCGCACGATGTGCGCCAAGATCATCTTTGAATATCTCCAGATGGCAAAAAATATACATCATACGCTTGTATATGCGATTAATTACTACGCATTAACGCGCGATCTTGATAGAAGTAAAAATACAGTAAAAAAAAGATACAAATCTTATGTAAAACGGAAACGCAAGTTTTTACTGTGGTTCACATCGGCGATATAATTATGATGAATTACGGGTTGTTAAACGCAGCGCAGAGTATTGAGCAATTAATCACGTGCGTCGTGACGTGTCTGGCGTGCCGAAAACGTCACGCATACTGATTTTCATATGCAAGCATGATAGTTTAACGATCTATTATCCGGTCTACGCAATACCGATGCCAAGATTCATAAGACGGTATCATAAAACACAATTTCACGCGTAATTCTTTGTAATATCACGCCGCAAAAATTCAGCCATCGGGGAATAACAGTACCGGCACGAAAGATTCCTTTCGAGGATCCCTCGCAGATTAAATCGGCGCACCAATCGTGTTTGTGCGGACGTGACTGCGGATCGTCAGTTAACCTTCCTGCGGCCAAACTCCTGGCTGCTCGATCGATACCCCTCTAAATAAATAGGGAGGTTTGGGTCACGGCCATTAAACGAATTAGCTACGTTTGATTTTATTGACTTGACTCTCCTCCACTCCACCCGTGCCGATGCTGCTTTCTAACTCGTTCCTTTTTTCTAGTTGTAGACAGATCTATGAGAGAGAGATGAAACACGTTCGCCGATTGCGTTGATATCATTTTTATGTGATATTTCAGCGCGATCGTTAGCAGCTTGGGAGATGACTTGAATGCAAAACATCTTTTATGTGTACGCCAAATATTTTGACAGCGTGATATGCGCGCTGCTTTTATTATCTTTCTAATCTTTCTGAACACGAACGTTCGACCCAATTTCGGCTTTCCGTGTTTCGAATGTGAGATTTCGTAAACGACCATTCATAAATTAAGAGCTGTTTGCGAAGCGTCAAAAGCAGCATCAGCGTATGATTGATTTAAGAGACACGATAAATATAGATCTTGCTGACGACGGCTTTTGTAGTACGCGCATAAACGGATTATGAAGGTTTTCAATCGACCGACGGTACCTCGGCTCGTCGTTCGTTCGCGCGAACACAATTTCAGAAAATCACAGACCGGCGATATCTTTCTCTCGCCCCAAATCACACGGCGGTCGGCAGACTCGACGTCCTTTTCGCTGCTTCACGCAGGACACGCCACGATCGCAGTAACGTCGAACTCGTGAGGCGTGAAAATTCGATTTATCGATAAACGGATTTACAAACAACCCGCACTTTGTCGAATTACCTAGCTTGATCCTGAGAAAAAGCGACAGCTTTTTAAAGCTTTCGAGCTATAACGAGACTTTTTCAATTGTATAAAGACTCGTTTTACCTCGGTGTTAAAAATAAACGTTATTGATCGCTTTACTAATACCTGTACTTTACAGAGAGAGAGAGAGAGAGAGGGGGGGGGAGAATGGAGAGAGAAAGACGTGTAGTACTATTTTTATTGGTTAATTAACAAAAAGTATAGAAGATTTACGAATAGACAATGAAATTCTATATGACGCGAATATAATAATCTAGTTTATTTTATAGCGGGGAGGTTATTCATTTATCTTACAACTACAATACCTTAATAGCGTATTTAGATCATTAATTAGAATAGAAAATTTTAAATGCTAAGATTACAATAGTTTTTGAGTTATTTTTCGAAGAATCGTGTTTATCGATTTATCTGTTATTTATTTTTACAGCCAACCGGTTTTATTTCTCGGTTTATAAAATATAGAAATTATAAACATTAGCAATCAATTGATATTGGCAAATTGATTAACAATAGAAAATTTTTAATGTTACATACAAAAATTATTTAATCCTTCTTTTAAATTTAATTACACTTCCCTTGAAAAGATTTATTAAATAAAATTAAATTTAAATTTGAAAAATGAAATTTTCCGTTTTGTAATTATGTTTAATATGTAGCAATTCTAAACGTATTCAAATAAGAGAAACGTCGCTGCCTGCCTGCCTCTAATGCGACTCTAGTCGAGGGGCGTCATCCGCTTCCGGGACGCTACCATGCTCATGGCTCTAGCCGCTAGCGGTCACGGCCCACGGGACTTGCGACGCGTTCGGCGTCACGTGACGAGTCCTTCTTCTTCGTCCATCGGAACTATCGGAAGTACGACGCACGTTCTCGAGTATTCTTCCGTATGTTCCTCGATATTGCTTACAAGTGCTAATTTCAAGTAAGTTTGAACTATTTCTCTCTCTCTCTCTCTCTCTCTCTCTCTCTCTCTCTCTCTTTCTCTCTCTCTCTGCGACTAGGGTTGCCATCCGTCCTCTTTTTCCCGGACACCGTCCTCTTTTTTAGGGCGTCCGAGGACGTCCGCGGGGATTTTTCGAATGGTCCGGGGTAATTATAAATGTCCGGAGTTTAAGGTTTAAGAAAATTTCTAAATATT
>NJRP01000237.1:158127-185331 GCA_003063835.1 Aphaenogaster floridana | reverse complement strand
CTTTTTTTGTTAATAACTTTTTAATAAAAAACGAGCGACGGCTAAAACCTTCTGAAGGTCACTTAGGGGGGTGACCTTGATAACATATGTCAATGTCAAGGTCATAGGAGGTGGGTCCCCTGATCGGTATATTTACCAATATTAAATCTTAATGTAATAAATTAAATAAATTTGAACATATTATTTTAATATTTATATTAATTACATTAAATACATTTTTAAATTAAATATTAAATAATAAATTCTTTGTAATGAAGAGTAATTTATTTATACTCTATTCTACGTAAGGCGCAGTGATTAATGAGAAAATACTTTCTGCGCAGAGCGCAGTAAAAAAAAGGATAAAGGAATTAATTGTGCGCATAGCGCAATGAGAAAAAGGAAAATGCATTTTGCGGAGAACGCAGTAAGTACTGTCAAAATGCATTCAGCGCAGTACGCAGTGATTACTGTTAAAATGCATAGTGCGCGGCGCAGAGATAACTTTAAAAAAGGATTCAGCACAGTGCGCAATGAATAGTGTCAAAATGAAATGTGAGATATGCGCAGTGAATAATGTGAAAAAGCATTCTACGCAATGCGCAGTGAGTAATATGAAAATGCATTCTACGCAATGCGTAGTGAATACAATTAAAAAATGCATACTGCGCAGAACGCAGTAAAAAAAGTAGAGGAACAAAAAAAAGAGTCAATAATGGCGAGTCAGCGGAGAATACTTCCGCGCGAAGCGCGGGTTATAAAGCTAGTATATTTATAAATACCTAACGAAATCGTTCCTAGATACTTGAGTAAATAAAACCGTCACCCATGTATGGATGATGCGGCCCCTGCGGAAACTTATGCGTCATCCATATCTGGGTGACGTGGCACTCAATTCTGGAACATACACTACCGGTCAAAAGTATTTGACCACCAACAAAATTTTACCACCAACGAGCTATTGCTCGTATCGAATATCCTTCCTGACGTAATGCCACTATCACAGCACGTTCTTCATTAATAATTTCACGTTTCTTCGTCATATTTTTAACTATAATACGCACTAAACAGAATTAGCTTGACATGTGTCTCGAAAACCATGGGTTACTAACGAATATCGAGTATCAAATAATGATGCAGAAGTCTAAAATAGTTGGTATGTAATGTTGCTGTTTACATACATACTTCGTGTGCAAGACTGAAGGTCACTAATGCCGTCAACAAATAGTGAACGATTTAAATATTTCACGTTTCTGTGATCAGTCTCTACATATTCAATATTTAAGTGCTTTTACCAGTAAAATCAACATTACAATGTCTCTGTTATATAAAATAAAATACAAATAAAGGGAATTAATGTTTATGTAGATTTTAACATAAGATTATTACATAGTATATAGGTGGTAAAATACTTTTGACCGGTAGTGTATGTTTAACTATTCATCGATTCATTTATTATGTATAAGAATACATAAATACAGGTGTATGCAATAAAAACAAAGCTTACAGAATGAAACTCATTATAATGCATCATTTTAGTAACGGATATAATATTGAGATATTTTATTATACAATACTAATTACAAGATACATCATTTGTCTGAAATTTATAGAATAACCTTATAAGTATAAATAGAAAAAAGATAGGAAATATTTCACAAATATAGTGTACTCAGTAAAAAGTGGTAAATAATGATAGAATTGTTTGCAAAAATTGTCTTTTGAAAATTGAATAAAAATGTTCTTACTCTGTACTTCATTTTTAGCTAAGCATCGTTTGAATGTCTACGTGTGGTTATTCTATTTTGTTCCACAGAATTAAATATCACATAAATTTATGCAAAAAAGGAAATATATTATTCAGAATTTTTTCTAATATGTACGTATTATATAAATTTTAAAACGAAAAAGTAACTTTATTGAAATATCTAAAATTTTGTCAGATACAGACCATCAAAATAATTATGTAAGACGTTCCTCAAAATAGTTACTGGATCAAAATTTTTTGTAGTATTATAATCCTGCTTGAGCGTTCTACATAATTATTTTTGATGGTCTAATAAAATTATTTTCAGATGTGCATCTGTCCAAAAGATTTCAGCAAAATCATTCTTTCTGTGAATATATACAACATATATAATTTCAATATATAGCATAAATAAAAAAAAGATAGAAAATATTGTACATAGCATATTCTAATAAGAACACATCACATTTATTGCTAATTTAATGATTATTTAATTTTAAATCACTTAAGATAAAATAAAATAGCTGACGTTCAAAAAATATTTGGTCGCGGAATAAAATTTTTTTATGTCAATTATCACAAAATTAATTTTGCATATCAATTATAAGTCAGTGGAATATTTTAAAATATTCCATACTGAAAAAAATATGTACATATATGTATATATATATATATATATATACATATACATAACTACATATAATTTCTAATATATACTAAAAATACTTTTATTAAAATATTGGCAAAATAAAAATTATAAGTTTTTATTTATGTTTAATATATTTGATATTACACATTGTTATATATATTGAAACAGTCGACGTTTTATACATAATTTAATAAATATATAAAGATATATTTATATAATTGTGTGTATGTATTTGTGTGTATAAGAGCTATAAATCTAGATAATAGAGATATTATACGTTTTCGCACTTTAATATAAAGTTATATAAAGTGTATAGATCTGTTGAGATATGAATTTGCGTCCGTGTTTCTTGTCATAAAAAAGAAGTATTAAAAAGTTTTTAATAAGGTTTTTTAACAAATAAACTTATTACATTTTTTTTAAACTTAATAAACCGAAAAGCATAAACAAGAATAATTATATTATAAAATCTATAACTGACATTTATATCTAAAAAAAGATAATTATATTACAAGGTCCATAACCGGAACTCTCATTTACAAGAAATTACTGTATGAATAAATCAAATAACGTTAATACATGAAAATTCAATTAACATTCAAATCTTCTATCAAATGTATAATGTTTCATAGATTCCACGAAAATTATAATAGACGGAAAATTAAAATTGATATTTCTCTAGTATAAGGAATCGCCTTCTAGGGGGATAAAGAGAGGTCAGACGTCTCACTTACGAAGAGCTACTCGATTGAGCTTAACAGTACCATCTTTTATTCATTGTGGTTGCTCGCTGTGTAGCTTGACGACTGCGTGAGCGGAGTTTATACACGCTCTAGTTAAAGTTCTAACAGCCTGCGGTCTGCGAATCGATCTGTTGAATCTTCTCCCTCGACTGGCCGCACGCGCGAAAAGAAGCTGCCCTTTGTTAACGGCGACGTCGTTACTCTTGTTGCGGCCAGAACTAGCCTCGAGTTAAGTTAGGACAGTTTCGTGAAGGCGAGATGAAATTATTATATTAGATATCCGCGCTATGAAATTTTCCCGCATTGCCATATATATAAAAAAAATCATCTCACATAAATTGGTTATATGTCTAGTCACATTAAAATGCAATAGATAGAAAGATTAGAAAATAGAGAAAAATACCGAATATATACGGAAAAGATAAATACTGAAAAATGCTTTTTAAAGTCTTTTTCATTAGAACATATTTTTCAGTATGACTTTTGTTTGTACAGATAATATAGCCATAGTACGATACAAATAATGTTATGAGAGACATGTAATGTTCTGAATATAAATTATCAGTTGATTAACCCTTTGCTGCACGATGGCACTGTACAATGCTACCTTTTTATATTCGTTTTTTAATCGTTTTTACATACTTTCTAATGTATTATGATGAATGTAAATAAATTTTTCGGTTACTGGGACATCAAATATTATGTAAAAAAATCTCGTTAAAATTTTATTTTTCACGTAGTGGATGTTATAAATAAACAGTGATGAGATAAATGGGAAGGAAAAATGTATGCATCAAAGGGTTAAGAGCATTACACTTTATTTAAATATTTTTAAATTATTAAGTTGTGTGAGTATAACTGGAAGAAAAAGATATTTACATCAGCATTTAATCAAAATTATTTAGAATACTTGAAATATATACTAAAAATTTTTAAAAGCTTCCTTTTTGAATTACGTAAAAAAGATGTGTGATCGTTTTTCTCTCGTTTCTCAAAATATGAAAATATTCATCTCGTGCTTACAACGTTGTGTTTCACAGAGACGACTTAAGTTAACTTACAGAATCGAGTCTTCTTAATCTGAATATTGTATAGCGTCCGCAGGAAAAGTCTTCGATTTTTTTATATTATTTCTTGAAATATTAAAAAGGAGTGTACGATAAACCGTAGTATTGCATTGGGTAAACCTAAATTTATTGACGTAAATTTAAATTCACTCGTTTTACAGATTCAAAACGCAATCCTGATTGCATCGACTAATGCAATTACGTAGGTCGATTGTGATTTGTAATATTAAAACGGGCTTTTCATTTAAATATAGAATTATAGAATAATACCAGAAATTTAATAAGAATGAAATATCAATGCATACAATAACGTTTTATTAATAATTTACTGATTATGACCGATTAATAATCTCAGCCGAGTTTAGTCATTTATATTATTAATGAATGCTATTTTTGTGCACATATCATCTTACACAAATTTAATTAATGTAATTAAGATGTTGAGATAAAATAATATTATTTGATCAAAGGAAAATATCTGCGTCAGATGTAAAGACACGAATTCACTTTCGTCGCAGGTCGTCCGAGATTTACAAAAAAGAGCATGCGCTTCGGTGATTCGACAAAACCGCACGAATCCTCGGCGTCGATGCAAATTGCGCTCTAATAAATGCAGATCGATGTTTCCGTTGGCAGGAAGGGAAAGGGTTCGGGTATAAGTGCGCGCTTAAGTCGTGCCGCGCCTTAATCGTTTCTGATAGACCATGATAACTGTGGGAGAACTTAATTGTGTAGGAGAGAAAAAAGAAATGCCGTTCGCTTGCCGCTTCTATCCGTGGAATAGAAATATCAGGGACATCTGCGCGTAAATGCGCGCATATATAGTTATCCATGCAAATATCGTCTCTCTCTCCGTGTGCATACGAATGCTCCCGTGCTCATCATGAGACCGTGCATTCTTTAGCTTACTTCCTTTACAAAATTGCGTGCATCGCTGTAATAATCGCTCCGGTGGTCACGCCGACAATATAAATATTGGGGGATAAACGCGTCGGTTGACAAGTCACGGCTAGCGGTTACCGGCTAAGGCAAGAGGAAAGTCTTCCCCCGGGCTGTTGACTCGGCTTTCTTCTTCGAGGGTCGTCGCGATCTCTCCTCCGCCGGTGTGTCGCAAGGAAACGGCCGCCGGCGCAGTCACGCGATTCACGTTATCGTACCGCTTTGAGCCACCCTCCACTGAAACATTTCGTATTTGCATCGGAAGCAGGTACACGCCGCGTACAGGCAATCGCACCCTTAAGATGCCATAGCAAACGGCAACAGGCGCGAGGAAAGAAATCTGAATGGACAGATTGGTTACATGCGTGGTACACAAAGAGAGGTTTGATTGCGTCATTGTATCCCCAACAGGGAGGGTCGCGATCTGAAAGTTTTCCCCTTGAATTTCCACCGAGGTTCGAATTAGTGTACGTACAATCGGTAATCCGTTATCGTCCCACGACACGAAAGAAGAAATACAGAACGCATAAGACGACGTATCTTATCTTATTGCAGATTTATAAATACATTTAAGAGACGATGGCCGCGGACAAGTAGTAAGAGTTTTTTATAAAGGCAGACAAGCAAATTATCATAGCACACAGTATATATATAGTGTACGAGAATAACTCTCTACTTGATACGTAAATGTGCTTTTTTCGGAAAAATTTAGCTGCTCTTTGTACAAGAAATAAGTTTAATATTAGAAAAAGAGAAGAAGAATGGATTGAATTTTCTTTTATTTAGCAAATTGATTGCATAAATCAGGACATATTGTGTGGAATCACAATGTGTTCAAAATGTAAAAAAAATTCACATACATAACATATATCTTCAGAATAAAATATGCAGTTCGAAAACGTTCGCAATTTAATCCGACAAAAAACGAATCTATTCAAAACCACTTTAGTTTTAAGTTGTTGAGAAATAGCCCGAATTATCTGTCAAATAACTTCGAATCATTAAATTATATTTTAAAGCGCATTCCACTGTTTTTCTGCCAGATTTATCTTAAAAATAGCGAATTATCCAATTTTAAACTACGGAGAGAAACGAGAGAAACAATCCAATTATAATGTTATAATTGAGATGTTTAATTATGACACATCATATAAATGACAAGATTGATCGAGGAAGAAACGTGTGAACGAATTTAAACTAATTTTCTTCTACAGATATGCGAAAGATATGGGTTATATTTTAAATTGAATATATTATAATTCCAAACATGCACTGTGCTTTGTCAGTTTGCTAAATAAAATATAGCTTAGACAATTCTTTTTTTCTCATACTAAACTTATCTTTCGTACAAAAAAACCACTAAATTCTTTCGAAAAAAATAAATAGTTTATCAAGTAATGTAAAACTAATTTTAAACTCAGTTTATATAAAACTAAATTCGATTGGATTCACAACATGATGTCTACAATTCTAACGTATTTCTTTTATAAATTTACTTCATTAACGTCAAGAGCAAATTGAATTCCGTTTGATCATATTTATCAACAGATTCGTGGAATAATATAAAATTAATCTGATCTGTATCTAAATTGAGTAATGTTTCCATCGTCCGTGTTTCTACTTTCACTGACCTTATCCATTTCATCCATTGCCAGCAAAGATAAAATGGGAAAGGAAGTTTAATAACTGATCCGAATAATATGACGCGCGTGAAGGATTACGTGAAAGAAAATGCGCCCTAATATGAATCCATTACTTTCGTCGTGATGAAGCTGATAAATGTATTCTGAAGACAAAGCGATTCTCAACATGAACCGGAGTTATACGACAATCGAATTTCCTCATTTCGTGACAGTTGTTGGCAAATCTAAGTAACATTCAAATTCACTTGGTTGTTTGATAATAGAATGTAGAAGGAGTAACACGGCGGTATTCAAAACGGCGGAGAAAACGTTAAAGGTTCTTATTCTTCTTACTTAATCACGTGATGCATTAACAATTAGTATATTTGATATGTTATTTTATCTGATAATGTTATACTATTCTTTCTTTTTTTTCTCTTATTCTCTCCGGCTTGTCGTTTTATTCGCATTTCATTTGACGTCGACGCATGGACTTTTACCAAAATTACGCTTGTCTGCCTGCCTGCCATTTAAATCAAATCTATGGCAAACTGAACGCTGTCCGCTGAAAATTGAGTAATGTTCACGCCTGCAAATGAATGGCGCGCGCAATTTCGTTTCTCCGCGACACCCTTGCGCGAATTTCTGCTTTCGATTAGTTGAATGCTGCGCCAGTTAGTGCATCTCGCTTTCAACATTAAAATCCGCTTCGATTACAAAAATAAAATAAAATGCAATAAAATTATCTCGTCTAAGCCATTTGCTCGTGCGACTAAAATAGCAAAAAAGGTAGACTATGTCGGTCCGCCGTGGAATGCTCTTTTCGCTGTGGACCAAGCTAAATAAATTTTATTAGAGAGATACTCCATTCAGTTGTATCACTTCTCCGCTTTTCGCATTGTGTGTGTAGGTGTGTCTTTAGTTCTTGAAAAAAGAAATCCAGATATCCTCGCGCTCGACCGCGTGCAGTACGCTGGAATCAGCCGTTATATTTCGCACGATTCCTTGTTGCGGATAAACAGTGTATTTTTCACATATTCGACCCTCCTCGGCGTGAACGCTCTCAACAGCTCACTGCGTATATCGTGCCCGATGTGCATCTCTCTGAATCGCTATGCAAACATACAACGCACGCTATGTAAACGAGGCATGGATTCTCCAATTGCGAGAGCGAGATTCCTTTTGCATTGTCGTGTTGAGTGAGTTTTCGTGTCATTCTATTTCTTTTAATTTAACATTCGCATACGTTGCTTCCATTTAACTATGAATTTTCGGAGGAATTTGAGCGAAGAAAATGAAATTTTGGAATACGTTTTTGCGTTTTAGATTTACATATCGCAGATGTAAGAGATTAAACTGCTGTAATTTTTTACTTGGCAGTATATGCGAAGATGAGAAACTAGAAAGTATGAGAATAAGTAAAAAAATATAGGTATAATAATATTAAGTGACAAAGTTTATTACTATGTTGAAATAGAACACAAAATGTAATCTCTGTTTATTAAATACTTACTTTTATAATCTGCAACGCGCGTAATAGGATTATAGCAAAGAGAGTTTACTACAATATTGATACAGTGTCAATTTATTATTTATAATAAAAAACCATTCGAACACGCATATATTTTTCATGCATTTGATGCAGAACATAGACTACAAATGAAAGCCGAAGATGTCATGTTTTGTACTAGAGCAAAATTCCATCCATCATCGTGTATGCGAAATTAAAAATTTTTTTATCTCGTACATCTGTCCGACAGATTTTTTTGACACGATTGCCAAAAGGACACAAAACTTAACAAGATCAATAATTAACGTTATATCTGTTACCTGTGTCTGTTACGCGGCTTATAAACATTATTACGTAAAGTAATATTACTCAGCATCGCTGAACCCATCGATCAGTCTATTTTACGTCGCAGCGACATTAAGTTGACAAACACGATGAACTACTTTAATATCACCTGTCTCGCGTGCGCGTGATAGGCATCGCGAAGGCGATCACTTTACCTAATGTGAACCAATCAAGAAACACTTGGAATAATAATAGATATTTCCCCGGAGATGTACCAAAAGTCTTGCATCTCCGAGCACGTGACCATAATCGATATATATTGGTAGGGTCGAAAACCGTACTTTATCACGATAATCCAGCAGGAAATTGATTTATTAGTTTATTGCAAAAGCTTGGAAACCATTAAATCAGCTAATATAACGTTGCTCATATAACAAATTTAGAGTTAAAGTATAAGTTATGAAGAAAACAGATGCCTCTTCGATTAAGTTCAATGTTCGATAAAATTGAAAAGGATTTTAAATTCTTTATAACAAATTCTTATTATGGAAATGCGGATTAAATTTATAATAATTTAATTTATACAAATCATTTATCGTGATAGTTATGTGCGTTAAAATAGAAAGAATCGAGAGTGATACTTTCTGTATATATTTATATACTTTTCTCACATTCTAATACAATCCAAATTTAAATCAAACCAAATTAAACTGCGAATAGTTATTGATAGTTATTGGAGCAAGGCGTTGAGATTTATAATTAGGTGTTGGGAGTGTCGGTAGTAACAAAACTGTAACGCCACCGTTATCAAGGGTCGCAGTGATAGTCTTTATTATTAGAGCTATCCCAAAAGTGAACACGTCATCGCCCGTCCATATCGTATGTATTATTCATCGTGGCACTCGTGTACGAGCGAGTGGCCTGGTCTCGTCACGAGCGTCTGCTCTCGTCGCGGTAACCGAATCTCACGCCACCGAGAGTGGATTATAATCGGACGTCGATATTTCCTTGTCTCGTGCGGATGTTCCCGCGGTCCCGCATATGCATACATATTTATAACGAGACCTGGTCGCGTTTAAACAGCAGCACATTCGTAGCGCGCATTCTTTGATCCGCGCACGTATCCCGCGTTACAGACCGCACCGCGCCGTCCAATCAGCGACGACAGATATATAATATTTTGCACGCTTCGGGCATTTTACTGGAAAGAGAGAGGAGGAGAGAGAGAGAGAGAGAGAGAGAGAGAGAGAGAGAATGAGAGAGCGTCCCTCTATCTCTCGTCGCACCGCACCACCTTTTTCCTCCGCGAAAAACGCCGACGCAACGAAGTCACGTACGTGGCTTAACGAACGCACCGTATTCCGGCACATGGCGCGGTTATATATATTCGTCTGCTCGGTTATTTCCCTTTCTCAAATCAGATTGTGTAACTCGCGATGTATCTTTCATCCCTTCACTCTGTGCGCGCATTACGTGCACAATCTGCGCGCGAGCCGACAACACGCCGATCGCGTCTGAAAATTATTGGTTTGATTCGTTTCGCGAAGCGGATTGTAGAGCGATTCTCGTTTCCGGCGTATCTTACTGATAACCGTTTGCAATAACGCGCGTACGCCGATCGTTATCGATCGGTTCGCGGGATTACTCGCGTGGGGCGTGAAAGCCGATTTGAGCCACGGCAAAAAGATAAAAAAAGATTACCGGCGGAAAGAGAGGGAAGGGTCGGGAGGAGGGTGCGGAGTCCTCGAGTCCGATGTTGTAGTGAAAGGTGTCGTTATGGTTATAACGACTCCACGAAAACCCCACGACGAATGTTTTGACCCTCTCGTATTCTTGTTACCACTGTCTTCCCTATCGGCGAGTGGCTCGCTGTACGTCTCCTCTCGAAGTCGCCGCTTCCTCGAGAAAGGACCTGACCCATGAGGGGAAGAAAAGATACGTGACCGAAGGAAGCGTGACCGGTCGGGTGTATGAAGGAAGACGGAAAAGGAACAGGACGAAGGAGTGGTCGAGGAAAACTCGGTAGAAAAGAGCCCCCAATAGACGACCTCGATGGGTCAGCCAGCGTGGAGAGCGAGGACAAACGACATCAGAGATAAGCTATCTCGTGCAGCGCTTTATCGTTTGGGAGACGGTTAATGAGGGTCCACTGATAGATGATCATTTTCGAACGCGTAGTTGCGATCAGGGAGTTGCGTTTAAACCGATTTTCTTGTGAATGGTTTCTATCGCTCGCTAACAAGATCGTATAAGGAATTGGAATAAAAGAACTGTTTGGATTTAAAAGAGAATATCTTCGGATTTAAAAGAGAAAAAGAAATGAATATGCATGCTTGAAATATCCATTGAGATATCTATATATCTATACATATCGTAAAAAGAGAAGTGCGTCTTTAGCGTTTGTAAAAGAAACGTTTATCACTTATTACGAGAAAAAGTAGCGCGAAGCGAATATTACATTGCTTAGTGCACAGTATGCTTCATTTCTCTCGTAATTGTGAAATAAATGCGTGATTTGTAATAATCATTATTACATAGCTATGTTAAGTGCGAGATATTGCGTGCACGTAGAAAGAGCTTTGCAGAGTTAATATTTCGTGCATAGGCGGAAGATGGATAAATTGTGGTGCGCTACGTTCCGTTGAAGCGTACTTACATCCAAGAGTGAAAAATCTTTTAAAGCTAGTAGCAGGCCAGGCTAATTTTCCGCGTCGTGCTTGAAACATGGTGCAGCGGCGGTTACATTATTAATTCCTGCACGGCGTTACATGCAACACGCACTGCGCTGCTTCCAGTTGGATTCGGGTTGCAACCGCCGGGTTATATTCCAGCATAACGTAAAAGCCACGTTTGTGATTTAGGTTGGCGGTATCGAATGTGGTAATTATTAAAATAAAGCCAGAGGCTCTTGGAAATTTCATCCTGCCGCGCAAAAGGGACATCATAATAAAGCTCGAAATGACATAGCGTTTTATTTTATCCTGCATTGAAGCGATCCAATTTTGCAGAACTTTGCAGAACTGCCTCTATGAGGATATTACTATGCAAAAAAGACTTTAAATTATTTTTAATAACTACAGTATGCGCGGCTACATTTTTAATTTTGAAAGTTTTTTTTAAGCGAGAATGGTTTCGCCTAATGTAATTATATCAATGCTAAAGAAAGAAAAACTAATGTAATTACATCATCCTCTCTAATGTAATTATTATTAAATCCATGTTCTTTTACCAAAGAAAGAAATATTACTAACCAACACCAATCTATAAAATAATTTTAATTTATACATTTGTCAAAAATTAAAAAAACTTATATATTATATAAAACTCACAAAATCTTTTTTAACTCTAGTTTATTTAATCTCTGATATTAATAAAACAAATAATATAATCATCGCGTCTGCAATATCTTTGGAACTATTCAATTTTAACGTAAATTCTAAATTTTAGATTTCATTGAAATTGTAAAATGTTATAAAACTTTCCAATCTTCTTTAAAATATCTAGAGCGTTGCAGAAAGTTCTTATTAAGATATCGCGGTCGAATGTCTTCATGATACACTTATGCTATAATCATGAACGTAACAATTTGAGGGTAATTCAAACTTTTGCTAGTGTATAATTCCACGGTTGCTACTTTCTTTTACTAAAAATTGAAAAGTTTACAAAGAAAAAACAACAAACTCGTCGTTTCGATATAAGAGTTCGACAGCAGAATAACTGCGCATTCAAGAGTTCCAGCAGCTTCGTGTATGCCTGTTATCAAATTCTAAAGTCGTTCGAACAGAATTGTCTTGCTCGTGCGGCAATATTGTGCGACCTCCTTTTGAACGTGTCGACATAAACTTTATGTGTCTGTACTTATTACATTTATAGATAATAGTATTTTGTAATATTTATTAAAAATTGCATAAGAAAAGTGAGACAACGTTAGTATGGATTATATTTTTGAATTTCGATTTTGATTTTTATCATTATTATATAAATTATTAAAATATTGTGTTACTTTTTTTAGTAAGAATTTCGAAACTTTATGAGAGCGACATATCGAGACGCAATCATGCCCGAGAGAAAAACGCACGATCGTAAACTCTTCCCCTTTGGTAAGGTTGAGGATGATGGAGGGAAGAAGGGTGTAATATATCCTCATTATTGGACCTGCGATTCACGCGAGTCACGGCACCAGAGGAGGTTAACCAGTGGTCTCGCGTAAAACCTTCTTAAAGGGTTACAGTATTTTTGCTTAAATTTTAAGATCCTGATTAGAAAAGTCCCATTTGCGTACTTTGAAAATTTAATGTCAGCAAAATAAATTAAAATAAATTTGGGAATCTAAATTATGATAAATGGGAGGTGTCGGAATAAATTTTGAATAAGTATTTGCATCATTAAAAAATCGCAAGAATTATTATATTTTGTTTCAATATATAGTTTAAAATATTCTCATAAAATAACTAGACAGGCATTTTATTCTTATTAGAATCTTATTCTCTATCTAATTCTAATGTTCTTAACAAATAATATTTGCTTTTTTCTTTGACTAATTGTAAGGTAAAAGATGAAAACCAGTTTATTTAGAAAATGCACTTAAAATATACTCAAACTTAAAGTAAAAATTTTATATCTTTACATATAACTTTTTTCGTCAAAACGTAAATAGCATAAGCTTATTATTAATAATAAATGCATAGTTTTGATAAATTAATTAATATAACTACATATATATCAAGTTAATTATATAATTAAAATAATGTTATACACAATATATTAATGAATTTAATAAATTAAGAATTAATTTAAAATTTAATAAATTTAAATGAGTTTTTGAAAAAAAATTTTCTATCTTGTTCTATAATAATGTCACCGGTTACGAAATAAACAAATCTCAAACCAAAAATAAATCTGACACAATGTGCCTGAACAATTCAAGCACATCAATAGAGAATGAAGACGCTTTTAGGAATGAAACTCGAAGACGAAGGATTATTTAAAGAAAATATTATATAATATTATATAATTATATAATATTTATTTAATTAATTTTATAAAAATGCTCTAAATATCTTAAAGTTACACGGAAAAAAAAGAATGGTTGTGCCAACCAGATTCTGATTGACTCGCACAGAAATCTGGTTGACACAAACAGATTTCTGTGCGAGCCAACCAGAATCTGGTTGGCACAACCATTCTTTTTTTTCCGTGTATTAATGACAATCTTGATGTAACAATTATAGATGTATAATTATATTACATATATGATTTTATGTTCTATAAATGCAACTTTATTTTGTAAATGCGCATTCTTACTCCCAATATTTAAATGACCAGACACGTCGAGAAAAGTCTTGCCATCTTGCTGTTAATTCTAGTTCCAATCAGTAAAGGAGCGCTTAGATTGCAGGTCGTTGGCGAAAGAAAGAAAGTCTTGCTATAACTAAGAAATTCCACCGTCGCGGAATTCAAGATTACAGGGCGCGTGGCATGCGGTCGCGAATTCGGCATAAATAATCCGACACTTCCGGAATTCGGCGGGACATAAATCATGCAAATGAACCGTTCGGATGTGATAAATATTGCGCTCTTGTAATCCGCTCGTTCCTCCTGCCACACGATTGATTACTGGCAGATAAATCCAGGCCGCACATTAAGCCGGAACCACACGATGCGGCGGCGGCACCGCGGTACCGATGGCGGAGCTCGAGGCGGACTTTGCACGAGTAATAAAAGCTCTGGGGTCTTAGGTAGGCGAGAACGACGACGAGCGCTTTTTCAAACTTCCCCGCTCATCTATCTGAAGCTGGAAAGTTGCCGCGCAAACGACGGTGCTACGACGATTTTGCGGCTACCCCTTCCTTCCTGACGTCGCGCCATTCTGCGGTCCAACTCCTCTGCCTGTAACCTCTATCTATCTAACTCTGGCGCGCATATCAGACGTGATGACTTCAAAAGAAAACTCGACGTGAAAAAAAATTCGTCTTCCTCCCGCGATATCTCGCGCAAAGCCAGTTAAACGAGACAGGAGAGTCTGCGGATAAAACCGGCTGACGTTCGTTCACCAGAGCTGACGCTATTGAATTCATCATCTCGCTTCGATTAAGCAGAGATTCCTATCGCGACCAACTACGAATTGTGATTGAATTAGTCGTTTGATCATAATCCATTTAAAATTTGCATAACTTATTCCGTCGCGTTAGTCTGATTGCTATATGATATGATTTTTTTTTCAAACTGTACTCTAAGAAATCTGATAGATTTTCATCGAAAACCTAAAAAATATTTTAGTCGCAAAAAATCTAACGAAGGTCTTTCACAGTAACGCATCACATTTTATCAAGGGAAATCAAGCGCAATAAATAAATTAGATATATAAAGTGCAGTTGGGAAACGTCGAGGGTATGTAGGGAAATGCATTTTGAATACAAAACATTGTATGAACGCATAATTTCGCTCAATCTCGTTTATTAATTGACATATAGGGTATTTAGAAACATGCCGCAAGCGACTAGAACTAAATTTACGATGATGTATTGCAAGTTATATTGATGACACAGTTTACAACTTACAATTACACGCAATTGCGTTGTGCAGCATCATAATATTGTTCAACATCCTGCGCAACAACTTAGAGAAAATGCATTTGAATTAGAAGAGAGATGGGAATTTCAACTATTAGTCATATAGAACTGTGAAAGAGAAATTATAATTTGTTATTCTAAGAACTTTAAATTTAAAAAAATATATTTAATGAAATTCTTTAGTTTACGATTATTAAACATAATACTTTAAGGAAGCAACAGAGTTTTATACAACATTCCATATTTCAATATATCAAAAAAATCAAACATACATAATATTTTCTTTATTCGTAGAAAACTTTTCCACGTATTTTCAAAATTTTCTCGTAACTGCGCACTCTAATTATTCTGTATATAATATAGATCAAGTATTAAATCATTCTACATCATATATTGTTGATTAAATATTAAAGCTGCACTAATCGCAATAAAATAAAGGTATTACTTTTTTATCCAAATTCTAAAACTTCTTTAAGCTTCTTACGCTAATATCTGACTTTAGTTAAACTTTGCATCTTATCTTATAGTACATAATCCTACTTAGCATACCACCGCTAGACGATTCAATTTAGACAATCTCTGATTATCGGGATTATTGTATCAAGGGATTAATATCTATTTTCTGCCTACTTGCAATTCGTGGAAATGCTGTGTTTTGAAAATAATGTTTCTTTCCCTCTTTCTCACAAAATATTAATAAAATGTGGAATTTCAAGACTGTATTGTGATAATATGTATAATTTTTTCTACAATTTAAATCTAAATTATTTGAGCACAAATCATGTCATTATAATAATTCCAATATTGTGTGGATTGCTATTTATTTCATGTAGAATGTATATTCGCTAAATGATATTTATAAGATTCATATTCAATGCGCATGATAAAATCAGAGCATTTCCATTTGATGAAAACTCCTTGGCTTTCATGGCGCGATTTATTACGTCACGTCTACACGCACGTTACAATTGTTATTCCAGTGGATTTATTTCCCTCCGTTTTACATGTCACAGCCGTAAAACGTGGCCGTTAAACGTTACTCGTGTTTCGTTGTGGCAGGATCGGATCAAGAAATCATATTTCTTAAAACAAAAGTGAAATTCGGTTCTTTTAGAAAATAGTTTGCAGTTAAAATAGTTAATTAGGATAGATAAATATATTTTAACAGATTATGTATTATTTTTTAAATAAAAAATTATTTATATAACAGTGATAAAGAGCTAAAAATGAGATTGCTTAACTATATTGCAATTATTCGAGCCAGGCTTGCGGCCCGGACCGTATTTTTATTACAATGAATCTATTGTGCGGAGTGGATGCCACAAATTCCGTTTGAAGTTAAATTCATGGAGCGAGAAAATTATAATGGCCTTATGGGTATCCATACACACGGTAGCGTGTGCCATCAGGGAATATGATGAATCGCGTCTTTATCACCGTCGCGTTCCCTTTACAAGCCCCCGAGCGCGTGTCAATAATAGCCTTTATTCGCAATTTACCCAGTTACTCTTATAATTTCCTCATTTCCATTTCACGGAGATGGTCGCTCCTTTCGCTAAGAAGCTTCTGAGTACCTCGGCCCGCGGGCATTAATATTCAACGGTTTCAGTTATGAAAGTAAAGTGAAAAAGTAACGTCCCCTCGTCTTCTCGCGGGTTCCCACCATGCTTCCTTTTCCCTGTCGTTCTTCTTCTCACCTCCGACGGTCCATAACGAAACGGCATATTTAAGTCAATTATACTATTTAGCATTGTAGTCAGATAATGGCATCAGTTGACTCAATTATTTCATTGAGGAATTTAATGATGCGCCGCACGTTCCGATGAAAGACGAAAAGATAGAAGACGAAAGACATGCGTATGGGATATAACGTTTTGCAAGAAATGAAAGTATACACTGTCGAAGAACCACGCGATTTCTTCCACTGAAATCGTTCTTTAGACATTTATATACACTTTATACACTTCTCTAGAAGACTTATAGACATTTATATACACTTTATACACTTCTCTAGAAGAATTACAAATCACTTCAGAAACGTACATGTATGGCGTATCACATTATAGCATTAAAAACATTTTATTATGCCTCAATGAAATTAACTTCTCAACCAAAATTATTAAAATAATTTTACGTCACCTTTTAGATTCGAAAAGAATGCACAAGATACTCATTACATTTTGTTATAAATATATTACATACAGAAATTTTCAGTTTTTTCTTATCTTTCTCTTCTCTTTTCTTTATAAGTTAATTATTAGTGAGTAGGAAATAATTGCTACTTCTGTTCCACTGTGTTTTTCACATTTATCGAGTAAACCATATAAATATTATTTTTTACGGTCTACAAAAAACTGATAGTTTCTGAAACCGAACAATTCAAAATTATAAATAAACTTAAAAAAAACAATTCGTAAAATAGGTAAAAGTTTATATTTGATTATTACACTAAAGTTCATATCCGAATATATATTTGATCGAAATTAATATTGTATTTTCTGGTATCTGCTAGTTTAGTAAAATTACGAATGCGTTGCCATGTTTCCTCCTCTGAAAAATATATACATTCTTTTATTTGTTATTTCAGTGCAAAAGCACTCTGTATCCGAATCTCCCTCCCCCCGCTGCTCTCTCTCTCTCTCTCTCTCTCTCTCTATCTATCTATCTATCTATCTATCTATCTATCTATCTCTATCTCTCTCTCTAAGTTTTTTGCTCTCGATTTTTGCCGTTCATCATAATTTTATTATGGAAAGTATACCACGCAAGCAAAAATATATGTTGGTGAACGCGGATACTCGGAATAGTTCTGGTCATGAAAGCGGTATTCGGTTCCAGCTAGTACAGCGCTGTGTACTCAACCTAGCATTGGTTATGCGCTTTATGAACTCGTCGACGATCATAAAAATAAGCTCGGCGAAGTTGCTGCGTTCATTGAAAAGATATATAAATCCTGCACGATTTTATGAGACTGAATTGCGATATAAGAACAATATTATACACGTTTAATGAGTGCTTAATCGATACATTTGTTAATATTATTATCATCAACATTGTTCTTTTAATATTAATTAGTTTATGTTCTATTGTCAAAATTAAAGCGCGTTTGTATATATTTAATCTTCCTATTTTATATTATTCTGATTTTCGCTTGCTCGAAGTTTGTTATCGCGGTGCCGCGATTGACATCGCGGCCGCGTGTTATTTTGAGGTCTATAAACTATTTCTCCGTTTTATGTTGACTATAAAATTCACGTAGTATGCCACCATGAAATTTATGTTGAATCATTTATACAGTGCCGACTGCCGCCGATATGGTCAACGTAGCGCTTCGCAATTACTAAAATAAAAAAAATATTGTACCGTAGTAATGGCTCGATGCCACGAAAATCGTGATGTGCATAGTTCAATCAATGCACACAGTGTCTGCTTACATGTTTATTATATCAAGTTATGTTAATGAGCACCGATGTTTGCATGTTTATGATATACCCTCTGCCGCATAATTTATTCAACAGATTAGACGATAAAAAAAGAAGGAATACTTATATCTTTGCAAATCTTTCATTATTAGTTTCTTTGGTAATACATGCATTCATAGACATAAACAATAATTACAATAATAATTTATTAATAAATAATGAAGTAAACAATCTTGTTTATTCGCGATAACCAATCTAACAATTATAAATTGGTACATTATACATTAATGAATTTTTATAATGATTATCGTATACGTATTTCCTCTTTTTTTCAATCTCCCTTTTTTTATCGGAGATGCGATGATGCATAAAAAGTTTGAAAGGGAAATTGTTTTGATAAAGTTTGGATTTTTATTTTACCGGAGAATAAAAATCTGGAAAAAATGATACGCTATGTTGTTCAGAACAATCGAAAATGTTTACAAAAATCCTCAAGCCTTCGTATTCATCCGGTGCAAAACAGAATAGCTTTTACTGCATTCAAAAAATTGACTCGGGATTTGTCCAGCGTTGCTGTTTTGACCTATGCGTCAAGAGAGAACACGAGCGTTATGATATTTAATAAACGATACGATACTCGGTCAGAGAGAAATTGTGATATTTTCTAAGCGCAAGTAAAAAGAAGTTTATTTACGCTAGGTTTATCCAACATCGCAAGAGTTTCTAATTGAGATAAATTACTATACTCTGAAAACACTTTGTAAACCACGTGAAAAATTAAAGTAAATCGACAAATAAACGAAGATCAATAATATCGCGTACCTAGTTATTTGCATCATAAAACACGTTTTGCAAAACAATTGGTAATTCAATTTACACAATCAATTTACAAAATTTGAACTCGCGAAAGTCATACTAACATTTGCAGAATCTAAAATGTTTTATCAATAGTATCGATCTATGCGTAACGATACCATAAACATGTACCCACTGCGAAAGTACAAAGTGATGTAATATGTGAAGCATAATGATCGTCATCACGTGGCTTTCAACGCGAGCACAAATCGATGACGGGTGTGCGGTTACGTAACGGAATGGTAGAAACGTTCATGAAATCGGATAACGAATTGTTGCCACGTCGGGGGCTCGAATTGCAATCGACAAAACCGAATTATCCCGATCGCGTGTACCCAAATCGCGGTGCTAATTTTGTCCCCCGTCGCTCCGA
Source organism: Aphaenogaster floridana (assembly GCA_003063835.1). Taxonomy (NCBI): domain Eukaryota; kingdom Metazoa; phylum Arthropoda; class Insecta; order Hymenoptera; family Formicidae; genus Aphaenogaster; species Aphaenogaster floridana. Next base: position 165,568 of record NJRP01000237.1, on the reverse strand, counting down.
ACTTGATGCCGACACCTAACCTTTCCGCTTTCAGCTTTTTCCTTTTTTTTCGTGCGACGAAAACACATTTTCTACACGACTGCTTCCAGAAATGGCGCAATTGATACCGTTTTCATTACGTTGCTCAGCTTTATTTTCCGGTACCAAATTCAATTGTCTGGAAGAAATGATCAATTCGCTATCAGAAATTTCGCATTTTTCATATTTACAGAAACCTCAAATAATGCGAGAATTATTTTGTAGAAAAAATTCTGAAAATGTGTATTTCATATACACCCATTTTATCCTAAAAACAAGATAATCTATATTAAAATCATTTATGCAGAAATCTGTAATGCATTATTAATCTTGTTAAAGTTACGTGTTTTGATATGGCTTTAAAAAGTAATAATCTTTTATCGTTAGAATATAGCAAGATTCAAAATAAAATTGTTAAGAAAAACAATATTAATAATTAATATTATTTCTGAAATGTATATATAAGAATAATTTTCCTGACATATTTTATCTTCTATAAAATTAATGTAATAGGTCACGTAGGCTTCTTGAAAATAAGCATTCCAATTATAAATTAATGTGTTAACGCGTTCAAGAGGACAGACAGCACGGTGACATAGCCATAATTTCGGATTTAGTATGCACGTGTAAAGTCTGTCGCGAAACCTGTTACGGCAGCGACAACGAGGAGGTAATAGATAAATTCGGTTTCAGACTGCGTGTCCTTCCGTGAATAACAATCAAGAGCACGTTACGCACGTAACGGCGAATGAGAGTAGTAAAGCCGACGGTAGGGTGAGATTAACACGCTCGTAAAGCGGCGAACAATGACGAAAGGGGTCGGTTTTGTTGCGGGTGAGGCTCGTTGCGCGAACTCTTTAATCTTCGCCTCGTAACTTCGCGAGACGATTTCCTCGTACATTAAATGCGAAAACGAAGCGTCAGAAAATTTTGAAACTTTAATGACGCCACTAATACGAAAGACAAATTGCATTACAGAAATTCATCAGAAATTACGGCTTATTGTCATAGCCTTTCACGTTCTACGGTAAGCGCGAATATTCTTATTTTCTCTCAACGATTTATATATCTTGCACTCGTCTTTCTCTCTTCTCGTTAATACCCGAATTATTATCGTATTTAAAGTTAAATTGTAAAAGTTATATTTTCATGATGCCTTTATTTAGTAAATGAAGATGAAGAAGCACAGAGTAGAATACATTCTTGAAATATATCGTTGCAGCTACGTCAGTTAATATTCCGAATATTTATAATATCAAGACGGAGGGAAAAAGGCGAAATATCATCCATTAGACAATAAATCAGTTTAGAAAAAAAATTGATGCAGAGATTTTGAATGGCGCGAATGAATCATCTTTTATAATCCGACACAATAATAAGTGAAATTTTTTATAATCCGGCTATAATATTTAATTCATTAATTTACCCTTTTTTAATATTCTCTTAAATGAGAAAGTTAAAAGAGAAGTTGTTGTTAAACAATATAAGAATAGTTAAATATAACGATGACGTAAAAAGTAAAAATACCTATTTAATATTTTTATAACAAGCTGTTTTTATAAAGGTATATATAATTATAGAAAAAGAATAAAATTAAAATCTAAAAAATATTACAAGTATTTATGTGACATCTCACGTCGTGGAAAATAATTAGTAATTCGTAAATTTTCTCTAAAAGATAATAAATTCCAAATTCATTAAGAATACATATATTGCTTCGTGAAACTTAATACTAACACAAACATGCCGGAGTGTAATATTACGTTACCCATTAAGAAACATATGGTATTTAATTTCTGTATATTTAAGCAGAGAATTATTGATCCTTTTTCCAAATAATACAAAGAATTGATAGCATATTATACCATTTGCCGTGCCATCTGTTGCCAATTTAATTAAATATTTTGTTAATATTCATGCCCTAAGTAGAGAAAGAGAAATTCAATATTCCGTGGGTCTACATTAAAGCAGAATGAATAGTATTCGTTTGCGATTGACATTGTGAAACAGGTTTGACAGAAACGGGTCGGTGCCGTTCATATATATATATACAGCTTTCTATAAACCAAACAGCGAGTCACGGTGTCACAGAAAGGTTTGCATGTGACACCTCTTTGCCTTCGTGGCCGGTGCGAAAATTTGCGCTCGTCATCGTTCAAAAATCACTTCGCTTTTCCTTTCTTTCCTTTTCTCCAAGGAAATATCTTCAAGATACAACATTTAGTTCGATTTTTACATAGCGCTTGTACAGATCTTTTCGCTCCTTACCCCGCGTGGCGGCTCGTTGAATCGTATTAACCCTTTCGTTGGTGGTATACACCGGCTATATATATATATATATATATATATATATATATATAGCAGAATTTAATAAAAAGGTTATTTGCCGCAACGGGACCTAGATAATTGGAATCCATATACACGCCGCCATAATGAAGTTATATATTGATAAGGGAGGAAGAGAGAGAGACTCAGGGAGGGCGAAAGGCGATGCAAGGAGGAGGTGAAACCGCACACACATATGGGCCGGAAGGGGTTATCGAGCTCGACACGGTGATCCAATCATCCCAAGACGCTGTCATGAAATTGCCTCCGAGCTCTATTCTATCCGCGTGGCACGGCCAATTGCCCGCCGCTTTAGAACTCGCGAAGAAACTTCGCTGCATTTCGGATTAAGTCGGCCGGGCTTAAAGCTCTTCCACCGCGATCGGCGGCAGAGCGTAACCGTCGCGGCGACGGCGACAGTGACGACCGGCAGGGAGAGGCGATGGGGCTGAAAGAATTGTTCTTTCCACCGAATTACGTCCATTAAGTCCGAGGAGCCATGCCGCGCCGCATGAATAGAGTAGCGACGAATAAAAAGCGGTTATAACGAGCGCTTTCTAATAGAGGCGAAATATCCCGGCGAGATGTCGATTAATAACTTCTCGGGCAAAAGTTAGCAGACGTTCCACCGTTAAGGATAATCAGGCCAAGTGCCGGGGAGAGGCGGCGAGTCGGAAATATTGTTTCCTACATTGGATCGCGCGCTATTAACTTCAGAAATTGGAGCGTTCGCGTATGAGGCAGGGTGCGCAAAAGGAAGATGGAAACGTACTGTGACGCTGCACTTGTCGATCAAGGCGGTGGGTAATGAATAGGCCCGGCTGCGTCGTAAGCAAAATTTGAATGCGAACAGTTTGATAAGCGGTTAGCATATTACCGTTTGCATATTTGCCGTTTATTTGCAAAGAGACAATAAAGCACTAGAATTCTATTAATTTTTTATACAAACTGTACCAATTTCTAATCAAACAGTATAACAAAAGCACATTTATAGTAAATTATTACTTCATTTATCATAAAATTATAGCGTTTTGCAGCGATGATTATGACACGTACAAACGAGCAATTATTTAGAAAATTTATTTATAAAAATTTCTTACATAATATCTGTCATGGCATAATAAATGCACGGGCGAATTGTAACCGCGAATGTTTTATAAAAGAAAGAATATATAATATGCGAAATGTGACAATCGATAAGGAATATTTTTAGATAGTTTCAAATATGGGTTTATAGAAAAGTGATATTGGAGCACGAAGCTATCGTAAAATCAGCCAAAATCCAATGCGAAATTTTCAGTCTGGCGGCTTTAGTGCTTGAAATAGATGAAGCTGACGTTTCATTATGAAAATCTCACTATCATAAAAAGGAAAAAAAACGAAAATTATTCGAAAAATTTGAGACTTTGATTTCAAAAACTCTCTTTAATTTATTTTTTATATTTATTAAATCTTGCATTTTTCATTTCTGTTTATTAATCTTCAATATTGATGCAAAAAAACGAATTTTTTTTCTCGGTCGGCATTTTTTATCAAAATATTTTTTTTAAATATGAGAACAATTGATGTCTCATATAATCGATTAATGTCTCGTATAATCTCCTTTATTAATTAAACATAAAGCCAGAGGTTTGAAGTATTAAAAATAACACACATAATAACGTTATAATATATCTTGTAATCTTGTCTTTAAAAGCTGATAGAAAATATATATTTTGAAGAATGTTCCTGATACAATATCATCCACATACTTCACTCTTGTCTCTTTGAGAGAGGATATGACCTAATTACGCCCACAAAAGGGGATAGCGCATATCGCGTATATAAAGTTTCATAAATAGCACATGGACGAGATTACTCTCTATCCTGCTCTCTTCGAGTGTAGGAAGCTGCATACATTCTTAGCCTGTTTTATTTAGGTAGTCGAGCGAAATACTCCCGTCTTTTCTTCCCGCTTGTTGTTTCGTCCTTATTGCGTCGCATGCATTTTTAAACACGATTCCTTCGAGATAACGTAGGGGGTGATGTACGATGCAGTCGATATCGCGCAATGTCATAAGAGGTTGACGCTCTAATTCCATGGGAGTGTATGCTGACACACCCTAGAATGGCATGTCGATGCATCTTCTCGAGATGGATATGTCGAATTAATATACGTGAAATGAAATTTATCGACACGCGTTATTCACGTGCGTCGCAAACTGGAAGAATATGTTGCTAACGAAATATATGTATAATTCAAAAATATCCGCATATAGGAACAAAATCTCTGACTTCCATCCGCGCGTTGCAGCATGTATAACGTGAGAGTCTATGTATAACATCATATAATACATTATTCGATTCACATCGTGCTTGTAAATCGCAGGTATTGTACGCTGATATGAGAAGGACAATTATGCAGCATGTTACATCTGACGAATATTATATGTCAGAATTACTGAAGTGTAGATGCATTTGAATGCTCCAATTCCGTTAATTCAATCCACTAAGAGTCAGCACGCGCATAACATTATAACGTGTCTCTCAGTAATTTGATCGTTTCTTAATTACTTCGGGCACGGTACTGTACGCTCTTTAAACGGTACTGCTTGTCACCTGCTTATCGTATTTTCGTTACTTGTAACTTGCTTATCTTGTCGTGTTTGTTTTCTATTAAATTTCTGGATTTTTAGCTTTTTCAAAAACATTTGAATATTTCGTGCTGGAAATACTTCAACCATGCAAAGTATGTTAAAACATATGTTATTATGCATTATGTTCTTGAAAAGAGAAATTATAATTGATTTTTGTTTATTGCTTCCTCATAGAGGAAGCTTTGTTTTCGTAAAAAAATTTTTTTTTTGCCGCTGCCAATGTGTTCAGAATGTTCTAAAACGTCGAAAAATCGCAATTTTTAAAAATGTCCGTATGTGTGTATGTGTGTATGTGCCAAATTTCTAATTCTATTATATTCTCCAGTCTTTTTTTTGCTACTCTGTTAGAAAATATGCTGATAAAATTAACGATTATTTAACTATAAATTATATACTTCTTGTTAAACGATTAATTAAAAAACAAACTTATTTACATATTTTTTGGTTCTGCTTCTTTTAAATATTTTTATAATTCGTTTTAAAAATAATGGATTAATAATTAGACATTTAATTAAATATTTCTATTAAGAGAAGATGATATATCAATTTTTCAAATAGCGAAATTCAATTCCCGACATTTTTGTTTGCCTCTTCCCTCCCTTTTCTCTCTTTTTCTCTCTTTCTCTTTGCATATAATTCGTTAAAAAAAATATTCAAATATTTTTGGAATACGAAAACGTCTCTATCTCCAATGATTTACACATTAAAAAATGAGAATAAAGAAATATGAAAAATAAAAAGAAGAATATGTGACTATTTATACAAAGGTGAATGTGTAAGTATTCATAATCGCGGAAAAAATTTATATATATTTTTAATAATTACGTAAACTTATTTTTATTTCTGTATCGTTTTTTATATTAAACGTATGAAAATATATCGACGATATAGAAATGTAATATATGACTGTCCCATGGAGACTCTTTAATACATCTATAAAACTAGCGAGCGTTATAAAACATTTTAAAGAACAGTTTACGCGCCTCGTGCGTCAAGAGACGTCTGTAAAGTAGTGAGCCTAGGTCATTACTTGAATGACGCACATACTGCGCATCATTATGTCAAGATATGTCGCAGGAATACAGGTGACTAGTGAAGAACAGAGGGCCGCATTATTCTAAAGCAGGAACGTCCTGCTTCATATTCCGTTCTCAGAGCAGTTCTTGGAGCGACGTAGAAATCCGGGATGGAAGACGGCCGCGGCGAAAGCGGTGCGAGAAAAAAAGGGGGCGGATGGGAAGGGTGACGGAAAGAAAATGGTCGGTGCCGGTTCCTTAACTACTCGCGCAAGAACGAGGGATTGCGCGTTGCCTTCTTTTCTCCCGAGCGCGTTTAATTTAGCCCCGAAGCGAAAATCGAGCGAGTCACGGTAAACCGACGAACGAATAGATGGTGCACTTACAGGGAGATAAGTGGCAGCGGTGCCGGCTCCTTGTTTGCTAATCTAGAAGAGCACCCCGGGATCATCTGTTGCAAGCTGTTGCGGCGAAGAGCGATCGCTAATGGTGTTAGACCCACGCTTCTCACTCGCCACTCCGCCCATCCCATCGGCGTACGGATACGCGCGTGCACGCACACGAGCCCTTACCGTCTCTCTTAGCATACTCCGAAGAGCCGGGACAGAAGGTAATCGATCACCGGCACTCAAACGGAATACCACGATAGCTTTCTACGCGCGCTGATCGGCCCGACCGATCCTTTAAGCCCGAATAATAAATGCGAGCAAAATCAACGGCCAGCCATCATGGAAGCGACGATGAAAGATATCTTAAGCTTCATATGAAAAGATACTGTATTCGCCGAAGGGGATTCCGTGGCTATGTACCCCGAAGTGTGCATGCCGAAATAACGATATATTGATAACCGTAAAAAAATAAACATTATAAAGTAAATTATAAAGCGTAAATATATACAGGGTGTCTGAGAGCCCCGTACACCCCTTTTAAAATGAATTAAAGAGGTTTTTTATCAAAAATCTCAAAAATTTTGATAAGTAAACCGGATTCGCTCTATCGAATGGTGATATTTTTCTTTCTGTATTGACCGGAAATGAGCTATCTGGATCGGAAGTCGAATTTTTTAAATGGAACATGGCATTTTTTATAATCATTACATGCCGATAAGATTCTTCGAGCAACCAATTCCTTCCAAAGCAGAGTAGATACTTGTATCGCAGAGAACAGTGCCCATTTTAAATACTTTGTTTGTACAAACATTCACTCACCCAGAAATGCAGTTAAAATTTATTTTTTCGTCACTTTCAAGATCATTTCAAGATTAATGAAGACATTTTCAGAAAAAATGTTTGAGACAAAAGTTTCTTATTTTTTTGCGTGTAATCCGAATCTGCAATAAAAAGTGCCATGTTCCATTAAAAAAATTTGACTTCCGATCCAGATAGCTCATTTCCAGTCAGTATTAAAAAATGAAAATATCATCATTCGATAGACCGTATCCGATTT
>NJRP01000237.1:129883-156058 GCA_003063835.1 Aphaenogaster floridana | reverse complement strand
TATTTAAAATATTTATAATTTTTAATTAAATATTTATTTTCTTTTCGTTTTAGAAAATATTTACTGTTTAGCTTATTTATTGTATTCAAGTTTTAAAATCTCTTGATTGAAATATTTAAAATATTTATAATATTTTTAATTAAATATTTATTTTCTTTTTGTTTTAAAAAATATTTACTCTTAGGTCATTTTTATATTCAAGATAATTAGATTTTTTAGTATTAAAAAACAATTTAATTAAGTTTAAAAATACTATTAAGTTATTTATAGAATATTTATTTAAATGTAAAAAATGTAAAAGTACAAAATAATATACTTAAGGTAACATGTGTTTCACTTAAAACTAAATATTTTTACTCTTAAATAGAACAAACAAATACTTATATCAAAAGATATGGTTTTAAGAAAATGTATTTTTTTTATTTGCAAAAATTTTTCTCTCAGTGTACAATATAAGTAAATTACGTATACTGGCTTGTTTACATTGAGACGTCATATGTGTATAATATGCGTCTTTCATGCTTTATGCGTATAATCTTATTTTATTTTAATAGAAGCATTTATTAATAAGCTTCTATTGAAAGAACGGCTGTGAGGTAGAAGATATTTTTATCTTAAGGCAACACACGGATAACTCTTCTTTTTCCGCTTTTACGATAATCACTCGAGATCAATAATTCTTACGTATACAAATTCGCAATCTTTCTCCAAACGCGTCCATGTATAATACGAGTACTCCGGCGCAATCGCAATTATCCTCTAATTTAATGTAAGTTCTTACACAGATGAAAGCAGAATTTCAATCTTAAAGTTTTCCCCGTGGTTCATTACTCCATACCGTGGCACAAAAGCTACGGAATTACATCGAATATTAACATTGGATTCAGTATGGCCACTTATATCCCCGGGATACATCGGAACTACTGAGAGGTCAGTAACAAGGTAAAAAAGTTTATGTCGACGTAAAGAAATTATAAAGTTTAAAATCTCATTGCGTTTAATGAGAAAGTAGCCCGGCAGTAGCAGCTCCCCTCCCGCCTGCTCCTCCACCGCCGGAAGTTGCCGGAGTGGTTATGCCTATGGAAAAAAGACGCGAAAGATACGGCGATGAATGCAATATGTTTCTTAACGGCATGGAAATTTATTTCCAATTCTCTCAATGGCGTATCCTTCTTATCTCGTTTTGATATCCATTTATCGGGAATCCATTCGTAGCGAACGCCGGATTCTGGATGCAGAATGGGCTCGCGAAATTTCTTTATCCTTCCCTAGAGAGCCATTTATCCCGTTGTCGGACGGGCCACTCGTCAGGGCATTTCGTGGGCCACTTTTGAATTCATAAATTTCAGTTTTCTGTACGAGTTTTACGGTCGGCTAGGAACAATAGTGGGAATTAAATGGATGAATACGTAATGCCGCTATTCACTTACGAAATAATACTCGGGCAATAATTCGATGTTCCAAGATAGTGAATCCATATGATCAATATGCGGATTATATATAAGTTACAGGTTGTGGTGCAAAGCAATTAGGGGTTTCTTGTCCTTTGAGATGTACTTGCTTTATCATGCCCTTACCGCACCCATAGACGGTTTGAGAATCGACTTATAAACTATTACAATCTTTTCATATTTTTGTTAAAATTTATGTACATGGTGTGTGTTAACCTAAAGAACAGTTTTATCGTGCGTATTTATATTAACATTTTAATAACAAAAACTTGAATTTTATATCAAAACGTATATATATTCAATATCTAACTCATCTACTGCTAGGTATTTGTGTGCTGACGGCGAAAAAAAAGCACACGGAAAGATCTCGCATTTCATTTTACTTACATTTACATCGCGTATCGCGTATCTAGTTTGCACGCAAGATACATAAAAGCAGATCCGTGCTGTGCGGCGTCCTCTTGTCAAGATACGCGGCGAGCGCGGTTACATTTTCATCTGTGCATGTGAAAAGCATTCCAGGCGAAAGCTCGTTCAGGGACGCGAGGCACCATACAGGTGCCTCGTGTACCGAAAAGAGGGAAGGGCCCAGAGTGGGAGGGACGAGCGCCCGAAGCCCCGTAAATCGTGCTCTATGTAACGATCGGGCATAGTAATGAGGACAAATGAAGTGGCTGAATTATACGCGAATGTCCCTATGGGAAGCAGGTACCCGCTGCTCATGAGTTATTCATGGGAGTCTATCATAGCCACTCCATCCAGATTGCGAGATTAATCGAGCGCGCGCACTCCTTTGCTCGTCCACCGAGCGCTATCTCTTTACGTCTGAATGTCTCCCAGGCTTCTTCGCACCTCGCCCGAACGAGGCATCTCTGTTTCCTCAATCTTGCGTTCGACAAACGAGTTTCCGCATCGAATTATCGGACTCGCATTTCTGTGTAAACAGATTGCGTTGCACCGTGGTCAATAACGGCAATGTCTCCGAAGGATATTTTGCAGGTACATAAATATAAAGCCAAACCTTTCTCAACAAAATGTCGAGAGAGACTATTATTTATTATAATTTCTCATATTATACAATTGGATATTTTGGCAACTAAATTTCCATTTAGAATTCTATGATTTTAAACAATGACAATCGTGATGAATATAATGAGGACCGCGCGAGGTAAAAATAACATATAACGTGTGATTATAAACAAATATGTTCTAAGCTCTTAAAATGTAGTCTTGAAAGGTATCTTAGATATTTTTGTAATATTCTTTTACTACATGATTCACTTTTACTACAAAAACGTCTTACAAAATTTATGTAGGTATAACATGTTAATTTATTGAAAATACAACTAAATGAACTAATTAAATCACATATAGATGAACGAGCTATTTGCAAATTGCTAATGTGAAAAGACTTAATGAGTAGTCAGTCATGCGTAAGGGTCAATAGCATCGAATGCAAATGCAACTCGCCGCTTGCTGATATCATTCTAATCGACCTCTTTATAAACTCGCATTCCACGCTACTAGTTTATTTGCTATTAAATCACCTTGATTTAAGCACTAATTCGGTTTTCATTCTCATTATGATTCAATGATTATTCTCGTTTATTGTAACTCATAGCGATGATTATTAACGTAATCATATTTCTATAATGCGACTCAGACTTTAAACATTATTTTCCTTTCTTTTTCACATTAAGTATTTCTTGCATGAAAATAAGTAAAAAGTTTCATAAAAACAGCTTTAAGGTAAAATACAAATTTTAAATCATTTTAATTTATATCTAATGAACTGAAAATTGGAACGACCTAATTTCTCATTTTTATCAATCGATAAATGAACCGATTTCAAATATCTTTATTTTTATTACATATGTTACTTATGTGATATTTGATATTAAAATCCTATAAATTATACATTGATATCACTGCATCTACTTGACATATATTTCAATACTTCGGCATTATAATGCATAATAATGATCACTTCTGCCGTAATATTGGCAAACTAATTTTCAACATTTATATCGAACTTCAACCAAAAATAAAAAGATGAGAGGATTCCGAAGTTTACCATCGATCGTAAAATTCTGTGTTTCGAGCAAATGATTGCAATAACCCATTTTATTACGTACTGATCTACGTTCAATTTCTTCTGTAGTATTCCGACAGAAATACCCGCCGTACTGCGTCACATTATTACTGCAGCCCAAACGCATGCAATCTTCATGCTATGATCACGGTGCATTAACTTTTAACCATTCCCGCGCATGGCCGTCCGTATTTATCGCGCGCGCTTTTACTTTTTGCACCCGGGGTTAGAAGTTTATCTCAGGTTCGCAATCTACCTCGTTTCTCAAAGATATACGGGACATCGTTACAATCGGAGCAAGAAACTTAGATTCAGCGAACAATTTTCGATTCAATTGTAAATTCCGCGGTGACATAAAAGCGTGCCCGTAATTGCTTGGTATCGCTTGAACCAATTAAAGCTTAAACTCATATAAAACCGTTAAAGCGAAGTTTCCCGCACCGTCCACAATACGGCACGCGCGCGGTGCAATATCGTTCGTATCGCAGAAATGGATTTATATTGCTTTCGATGTTACACATTATTGTCATGATGGCAAATTAGGGATTAGATAGCCTAAACGTGGCCTAAAAGTTAATCTAAGCTTATCCAAGAGATCTCTTTAGGATTCATGCCAGACTTTGCGTCAATCTTCTACATTTAATGTCCATTTCTACTAATGTAGATTAACTCTAATCTTGGGTTTAACTTACTCTTTATCTTTTTCAAATTCTTAGAAAAAGATAAAGAGTAAGTTAAACCGAGATTATAGTTAATCTACATTGGTAGAAATGGACATAAGACGTATCTCTTTAAGTAACAATTTGATGAATTTATCAAAGATAATAATCTCTTGGTAAACTTTGGTACTATATCGTGTTTTGATCTAACGTAATTCTGTCTCTTGGATCCTGCGAAACTACACTTTACTCTCGCCGGTGTACACGTAATTTGATCGACCTCGCACCGCAATACGTCATTTCTCCCGGCGCACGCTCCATTCTTACCCTCCTGCTCGCGATCCTATACTCTTTCAGTCCTTTGGTGCAATATGACGTTTATCCGTTCGAAAAGCGAGATTTTATTGCCCGTGTAAATCCTGGCTTTCATCGCAATCGACGTACGGCATCGGGCATTTAGATTTATTATCGGCAACAAAATTATAGCGAGCCCGACAACGCTAATACTGGCCGGCGCGAGAGCACGTCGCAGAAATCGAAAATACATCGAGATTAATGTCAATGCTCCGAGGCAATGGCATGGCGATGAGACGAATAGTCCCGCGGAAGAAGTTCAAAATTTACGATGACGTATAACTTTTCAAACGACAGGGGTGGGGCAGTAATCCGGCAACAAGTGAATATACGCTTGAAATTGAAGTCTGCGCTGCTTGGGAAATTTCCGGAGTCAGATCGATTTAAGAGCTTGTTCAATCAGGAGGTAAAGCCTCTTTGCTGACGACCGAAAGTCCCCGCCAAGGCTGACGACGATATCGGCAATGTCGACAGTAGCATCGACGATAATGGCGGCAGGGTGAAATGATTTGTCCTTGGCCATTATTGCTGCAGAAACCAACGGTCGTCGTCGGATAGGCAGTCGGCGGCAGGGGTTAAATCGAGTAAAAGCACCGTGAGAGAGCTCGGCAACGTGAAAGGGTTTCTCTCACGTACGCGGTACGTGTATGTCGATACTGCCTGTCGAACGGTAAAATAATAATGGAGAGAAGCGAAGACGTAGAACGCGAGAGCCGATTTCTACGAAAGTCTGCGCCCGCCTCGTTTTTAGATGTCGAATATTTTTCCAGGCGACATGGTCGGCCAGGAACTGTACATCTAAGGTACAATAGTGCTCTGAGCATCTCCCTTGAGTCGCATTTTATGATTGTCGAAAGATAACGAAATGTTACCACGGGAATGCGCGCCTTTGAATTAGAATGTTGAACGAAACATTTGTTCCGTATCCTCCGCACGTTTTTCTCCCATGGCGGAAATTAGTCCCGCAAAACGACCATCTACGACCATTGAGACTAACGGTCGCTCGACAAGGGTGAAAGTCACGCTGCAGATCGAGCGTGAATCCCATTGCTAGGTAGGTGGCGTACCTTGAGAAGGATGTCGTATATAATTTTGAAAAAGCGTGCGCGTGTGAGTTAAATAGATTAACAAGATGAGAAAAAAAGAGAATAATTAATAGTAGAATAACGAAGCCTGAGTAAGTTCAAGATAATGAGGATTACTATTATAAAGGGGAGCGCGAAGGGGAGCGTTATATATATATCGCGAGATCGATATATGTAGGTGGCCTAATGGGAGCGACACGCACGTTGGGACAAAAGGGAGGGAGAAATGGGAAGATGTAATTTAACGTGTCTCGATGTTGGAACAGGGCGGTAGTGGCAGTGTATGTTCCCGAGACAAATTTCTCCGTTGCTTCTATCGATAATTCTTCCGCTGGAATGTGGATGTACCGGAAACCAGTCGCCGGAATAAAATATTACAAGACCGTGTAGTAAAGAAGATGTCGATTGCACGAAACCAGCGGCGTAAAATGTGGAACCGGGACAGCTTAAGAGCAACGTCGACGCATTAACGTCGTTCCACTAAGCACTGGTTTCTCGCAAGAGTCAATGACATTCTTTGCGTTACCCCCTGCACCAAGATGGGAACTTTACGCTGCTATCGAGACTGGATGGTGGCCAACGATTAAAAGTATCTATACGTACGACTTTTCTTCTTTGATGTGTATAGGATACTCGTAATCGCGCTTATAGTACGTCTTGAAAGTCACGCTGAAAAAAAGTACCAGTAATATTTTATAAACTATTAAATATTGCGGGACTTTAGATGATTAATCCCTCCCAGGATTATCTTCCGCTAATTTTAAGATCTCGGTGTAACAAGATTTTAAATTCAGATTTAGCAAGACGTGAAATGTTAAGAATCATAAAATTATGAGAAAATGAAGAATAAGAGCAATTTTTTTTTAGATAAAATGAATTCAAACGATGTCAAAGCGTATGTAATTCTATGAATAAAGTTCATGACTTTATCTCTCTCATGGTTTAATATATACAGTGTAACCGTATTTGAATTGCATTATGATTGAATCCGCAATGTGATGGTGCGTTAAATGAGAGATCATGAATTTAACGAAGACGTGTCAGGAGACTGAGGGAGTGACGTAGGCAAAGAACAGAGGGAAGTGAGATCCTTCGATATGGAAACTCGTGCTACACCACGAAAACCATTCCCCTCAGGATCCTGACATCGGAACGGCTCGGAGCATCAATTTTCCTCGGCTCCGTCGTGCGACTACGTTCGACGACCGTGCACAGCGTTTCCGGCTGTACCAACATCCGCCAGTTCCTGCAGGACGCCATGTACAACGGGCGGGAAAGGGATTGGGGAAGTTCTGTGCTTGGGCACTTTGAATACACTTTGCCTGAAACGACGTGGCCCCGTAGACAGATCGAATTCCTGTTCCCTCTCGTCTCCGTCTCTTTTCCTCTGTTACTCTTCCTTCCTAAAGTATGTGTCGTTTTATCAATACTTGTCTTTTATTACCCGTTCATTGAACGTATAAAGATGCGCATCTAGACGAAACGAATAAATTTTAAAGAGGGAAAATGCAGAAAAAGAAAGTTTCATCCCGCCTTAAGAATAAATCTACGAAAGTAAAGGAGATTCTTTTATAAGGACAAAGATATTGTTTGCGCCCAAAAGCAGGGTCGAACGCTTTGTCAACCTCTCTCGTCGGAATTCAATTAAATGCTTTTACATCGAGTTCCAGAAATGGTTACGGATTGTATGTATAACAGGTTTGTGTAATATACGGTACAATATACTGAAATAACTGCGATACCTAGACGCAATATACACTCCGTGTTTAGTGGTTATAACAAAACGTTAAACCAAACGCTGCCTGCCCACATAGCTATTAACATGGCTCTATCGTTATGAATTTAACATTATTTGCCGCAGTGCGCTTAATGCCACGCCGACATTATGTTTATCGCATAGGTTCGCGTATAAACCCCCCTGTTAAACCCTGACTTTGTTAAAAATGCCGCTTGCATCATTGAGCTAAGAATATTAGAAGATGGTTTATACACGGAGCTTTGAAAAAATTGGTTACTGGAATATAGAAATACGCTGGGTACTCTCCTCGTCTGAGGCTAAGCGCTCTACATCCGCATGGGGCCTGACTAGCAGTGTTTTAAGCAAATCCTCTCCATTTTGCCTCAATGCGGTTTTAGATACGGTTGGCGAGACGACGTCCACGATAAGCGCGCTGGTTTGACTCGGGTGTACGGATAATCCATGCGAGCCGTCCTGTGCGATCGCGCCTTACTTACATACATCGTAAATAACACGACTTTCTCGGACCGTGTCTACACTCTACGTCGGAAAACTCTAACTGCGTCCCGATTCTACGAATCATTGTAGCAGTTCCAGGTGTCTCGTTGCCCGATCGATATCGTGTCGTCTTATCCAGCGATGCGAGAGTATCTTCGTGCGCGTCTTCAATCCGACCTGAAAGACCTTCGTGCTTCAGAGATACAGGCGGTACGTCTGTAATACGGCGATATACTCATTGTCGAGACTGCATGAGAACGCGTTGCATTCGTGACGAATGCAGGATAGCTGTTTGAAGAGTCGCGACACTATGCTTGTAATGCGATGTAATTGCAACTGCTCGAAAGCCCAGGAACAATCGAAGATTCCCTTTGCGAGGAGCGTCAGAGATCATTCTCTAGATTGTACAGAAGGATGCAAAGACTGTGCAAAATAAGTCGCGATAGATCTGAATTTTTTAATTAAATCAAACTAGTAGGAGAATGCAACAAAGTATGTTCACTCACAATCAATACTATAACTGCTTTAAATACTATTTTTGAAAAAATAAAATTGACGATTGTCATTCAGAGTAAATGATATAGAAATATCATGAATCTATAAATTGTGTAACTGAAAATATACACGTATTTAATAAGTAAACATATATATGACAAGTCTGCTTATATGTATAATCTTTAAATTATTAGGCAATATAGAGAATTTTTATATAATAACGTGTAATTGTGTGATATAAATTTATTTTGTCCGCATTAGGAAATAGCAATTTCAATTCTCGTTCTAAAAATGCTCCATCTTCAGATATAACATACTTCTTATGCCGGCTGATATATTTCACAGTCATATGCAACAGGCCGTTTTTCGATGTTACCTCAGTGTGGTTGCATTGTAAAGGAATTCTAGAGGTGAGCCCTGGTTTCTGCAGAATAGCTAAATCGCATGTTGCATACGTAACATAAGACATATCGCCTTCCGGAAGTACGTAACACATTTTCTGGAAAAACGTAGGTGATAGTTATAGAAGAGAAAAATTATGATGATTGCGTTGGGAATTTCAATGAGTATTTCCAGAGTCAAATGAACATAGCAACTATTTGTAATTACACACGGAATGAACGGTTTTGCTGAAGTATCTAAAAAATTGGCCTGATACAGATCTGAAAATAATTTTGTTAGACTATCAAAAGTAACTATGTGGGACGCTCAAACATGATGATAATGCTACAAAAAGTTTTAATATTTCAACAACTATTTTGGGCATCCTACATAATTATTTTTATGTCCCAACAAAATTATTTTCAAATCTATATCTGGCCAAATTTTTAGATATTTCAGCAAAACCATTCTTTCTGTGCAGAAATAATAATTTAAAATGAATGTTATTTATATAATAGTAACCGATATATTTGTTAAAGATATGTGCGGAGAAGTTTCTCTCGAACCTTTAAAATACATTAACGCGTATCATAAATAATTCCTCGTAATTATACTTTAACGTTGAAAGAAAAGCTGATTACTTGTCAAAGAATATAGTTAAAGCCGCGGAGTTTGTTGCAAACTTTATAAAACATCCGATATATTGCATAAACAACTGTAGCAGCTGATACGTTTCCTGGTATCTCAGCTATTCACGTGTGACGACACTAGTGAATGCTGATGCTCAAAAGTTATAAGAGCAAGGGAAGCTTCTTCAACGGCTTGGATGAGGCAGGATAAACGCCGTATACAAAACGTACGAGACGTTCTTAACTTGAAACTGCCTCCGACACCCCGAGGCATAACACGAGCCCGCTTACAATTCAAGGCATACACCCGCACGGCACGGACGGTAAGGGGAAACCAGTCCACGGTAGATTCCCACGCGGTAAACGAATTAGGGGTTGATTTCTCGGGTAGGTAGCCACCTATCCACTCTTCTCGAGCACAACGACCATCCTCTAACATGCCGTATCGTCCTTCCTTCCGGTTATCTATCGTACCTCTCGCCACGAATCGAGGTAAAGGGTTACGTATACCGTCGGGCAACGAGCCCGGCGTGAGTGCTGTGGCACGAGAGATAAAACCAATCACATGGCACTATACACACAGAAATTTATTGCCGCAGATTATCTGGCGAGAGTCCAAACACAAACACATTTCTTCCTTCGGACCACTCGTGAGACGGGCCGTTTGGTGGAGGAGGGGGCGGGAAAGGGAAGTATGAGCGAAGAGAGTCGTCGAGTGAGAGAGAGTTTGGTATAAGGAGAAACAAGATAGGGACGCGACTCGTAAGTAGGATGGGGGAAGATACAGTGAGCGAGAGAGCGGAAAGCTCCGACGATGGGCACGGGTCGTCGAGCTTTCTGCTTGTTCCTTACCCCTGTGCTTGCCTCCGCCCACGCGTTCGAGGTTCCCCCCGTTTGAATCTCGCGGAAGCGAGGGGATTTCCCCGGCAAAGACGTGCATCGCTTTTTATTGTCGGATAGACTGTTTGAACAACAGCCAACGTGGCAATCCGAGCCCTACTATGCGTAGCGTTGTCTGCGCCTTCTCTTCTTGCCTCCTTTTTCTCCGTTTCTCTCTGCATTACAATGCCCGCGTCTTTAACTACGCGATCCGATCTGCTCCTTTTGCTGTCCAGTATGCGCAATTTATATATACATTTGCTAGAGAAAATAGACTACAACTTATCGGACTAAAATAGTGCGAGAGTTAGCTGGTAGCTGACGGATGCACGAGGTAATCCCATAAGTAATGTACATTTAGCCGCTAAAACATGTTTAGATGTAATGTTTAATCCAAATTTATGTACATTACTTTATGTAGCTATATGACAAACATATATGACTTATTAATGGATTTAGTATATTAATAATTTTCTATTTGCTTATATAATCTTCGTATAAAAAATATGCCAAAAAATTATATTTGGCATATTAATGAATTAAAAAAAAGAATTAAAGGGCTTGACTCGCGAAATTACTTGTGTATACACTTTATTTATTTAAAAAATAATTTTTAAAAATTTTATAAAAGCTAAACACTATTTGCTGGATGATCTGTGAAATAGATCTCATGATAGTAAGCGGTTTTATAATGCGCTAAAGAAGTGCTCGTTCACAAACGAGGAAACGAAAATCCGTAGAGAAGAATGAGACGTAGTACGTATGCGCATTTGCCAAGAATATTCCGATATCCAAGAGCTGATATCTGCTTCTGTATCCTGGCCAATAATCTATCTTCGAAAGTAACTTAACGGGAAATCGACGTCCAACGCGGAGTAGAAGCCGAACAGAAGCAGGCTACGCAATGGATCGGAGTATTTCCAGCGGCAGGAACAACATTTTCTGCGGGGATGGGGCAAAGTGAAGAAGTTTTCCTATCGTTCGCGTCCGATATTTGCATAGCGAGATCAATACCAAGTATTGCTAGATCGAGGGCATCGGAGAATTGGTTACTACTGCGTATCTCGAAATGCGTAACGCGAAATAATACCCAGATCTTTTTTATCATATTTGAGGCTAATGCGATTTTTTTATTCTATAATGCAGTGATAACAAAATTATATACTTTTCAAAAGTGATATCTGATATTTTTTAATTACGTATTTTTCTATATTACTTCCTCCAAATAGCTAATCTATAGATAATTTTTTCAGCATAGTTGAAACATCTAGTTAAATTTTTTTAAAATAAATATATAAAAATTTTTTCTATTATCTACATTAATCTAAGATTATGATTCTACGATGGAAGAATTTAATTAGATTGCTATCATTAATTGAATTTAATATGTTATACAGTATGCTTTAAAATACTTAGATATATGTTAAAAATAGATTATCTAACGTACAGAAAATACGGCTGACTAGTCTTCACTCAGCGTTCCCGAATGTCATTCAGAGCAGATTTGAGAAAATGGCGACTTTTGTCTTCTTCTACGTGGCCCATTCATAGTAGAAGTGGACGATGAAGCAATCGTTTCAAATCGGTCGTTAATAAGAAAGTCGTTCGGAGGATCTTTCGGCTCGAAAAGAAGAGAAAGATACCTTCAGAAAGTTTCTACCTATAATCGTCGTGCGGTCTTTAATCTAAAATCACGTGAAATCTGAATCCTTCCATTCTATCTATTCACTCTTTTAATTCAAAATTACAGATTTCAGAAAAAAATCAATTTAAAGGCAATGATGTATTATAGCAGTTATTACTTCGTGTACGATTGATTTGATTTTGTTGAAAATATTATAAAATTTTAATTAATTTGAGAACGCGTATCAAATATGTAAACCTGAGTAAACTTAATTATTATTAATTCCTCAGTTCTAACCATGCAGCTTAAGTACGTAATTATTGGTAAAGTATTGTGCTTTGAAACAGCATTGGTATGACGTAAAACAGTATAACAACCAATTACACGCTAATAATTAGTCGACTGTGTACGCACAATAATACAAGTTTCCATGGTAAAGTTTCTTGTGCATAACGCGTATGTCGTAAACATACTTAATAACATAACTGCATTAATTAACGGCAACGATTTGTCTTTCCGCTAATGTTTCCTAATATCTAATAATGAACCGATAAACATGGACCAATACACCTTTGTTTGCCGTTACTAAACAGTTCGCTCATTTTAGTTGATTCAGTATCCCGTTGCTCCTCGCAAATCAAGCTTATTCAGCATTGAAACGGCCTTTAATTTGCGCAACAATGCTTTTCACGCGTTATGCACTGCGCGGTCAGGTTCGAACTCCGTTAAACGTTCCGTTTGTGCGATAGGATTCCATTAAATATTATCATGACATTAGGATTGCCAGTAAACTTCGGGTATATCTACCGTGGTAGAGGGAGTGGGAAAAGTTTACCGAGATGTCAAACAGTTTCTACCCGTGAATACCGACAGACCGTGAAACTTCGAGACGATGTGCCCGCCATTGCTGGGTACAATACTTCTTGGCATTTCCACCATTGCAGTCTCGCATGCTTTATTAAGGAGTTTGCCCGAGGCCTCGAAAGGTTAACGTGGATTACAGCAACGGAGCTTTTTTCTAATACTCCTAATTCTTCGCGCTCAACTTCCAACTCTCCTTTACGCTTTGCCATCTCAAGCGCCTCGTGCTCCGAGAAGTGCCAAGGATACCGAATCGATCACGATATCCTACTCGCAACGGCGGAACGGACCGTGTAAATTTCCACCTCCACATTGTCGACGTTTCTCATTAATCGCTGATCGATCTCCTTGCTGGGTGATTAACGTCTCGTACGGCGATAGGCGAAAGAGTAACGGCAGCAGTGTCAAGGGGAGATCGAGACCGGAAGAAGAGAACAATCAAATGGAGAGAGGAGGAAAGGGGAGAAAGACCGGTCAGTAGACAGCTGGACTGACGCATCCCTAAAAGTGAAGGGCAGCGGGCATGAGGTCGAGTGTTCTCCGAAAAGCATGGCGATACGCGCTCGAAATAAACACGAGATATTATAGATACAGTTGCGAGCGAGGTCGTAACCGCTGTTAATCTATTGTACGTCGTACGGTAACAGCTATTCGTCTTCTATACGTCACATAAGTATGCACTGGCATTCGTTGAGGTATTGGAGTGTAAGGAGACACAAGGCATAATTTCCTCTCGCCCCACTCTCGTCACTATGAAGCACATAATGAATACGCGCACCATGGTTGCATAGCTGTGTCACGTGTCACGAGGGAAACTTTGAGCCCTTGTCATCATGAAACAGCAGTCGCACGCATTACACGGTGTTGTTACATGGCATTTGAACGGCGATGATGATAAAAGCGGATATCTCACGGCCAGGAAAAGAAGCCGGAAAGTTTATTACGTGATAATACCGTTTTCAGCAACAAAAAGCGTAATCTAATATACAGCGCATTATCATTCAAGATGCAAAATTCGATAACTTGTTTAATACTGCAATCTCCTTGCGAAAGTTCTATTAAGATATCCTAGTTTATGTTTCCCTTGTAGCAGCAGCTTATAATGCGCATGCAATCTAATCCTTTTGTATTCTTTTAAAAGTTGTTTGCGTGTAAATGATTTTTAATGAATATAAAAACATTTTTTATTCGAAATACAAATCTATAGATTTTTAATTGTATTTATAAATAATAGCATAACAAATTTGATGAGATATGAATGTAATTCTTTTATATTGTAATTAGATTCTATTCATTGTAGTGTACAAGTTAGACGAACATCTAATGAAATGGTAATCGTTATACTTGGTTGCATTTGTATCTGCTGATAAAAGAGTAAAAAAATCTACTCTCAAGAAGATAGATTTTCTTCCGAGAAAGCTCGAGTAATAGCTTAAATTTCGCGTCGTGATCTCGCTGTTACTTATCGAGAAGCACGACATTTTCTTTTCGAGAAGTAGTACGTTCCTCCGAGAAATAAATCGTTTTTTCTTATTACACCACTGTACAAACGCAACATCACACACTCATCATTGATACGCGTAATCACAAATCGTTCTCCAAAATCTAACCACCTTATAGGTATCTGACAGAAAGTCGCGTTGAGATAATTTTCTGATTCTATAATGTTATAGATTAAAAGTATGATGCTGACGATATATATTATATCTAGAGTCCGAGTTATGTCATAACACTTGATTAAAAAAAGGTAAAATTCTGACAAGTTAATAACCGCCTCCACGAAGATCCGACAAGCTTCGTAAACTTCGGACGATGATCTCTAAGAAGCTGAAAACTTGGAAGGGTGGACATCTTCCACATCAATACTTTATATAACGATGTAGGTCATTTAACGACAGACTATAATTGTGTTAAACATAAATCTATTAAAAATATAAATCTAATTATATTATATAAGCGTATGTGATAAATTTTTAAGTCGACCCGACTGGCAAGAGATGGTATTCTATTAATTACCACGTATCAACCATACGGATTGTGGTCCTCTACGTGTAATAAATTTAATATTAATAAGGTTTTTTTATATTATATAAGGTTTTTAGAATATTTTCAAGTAAAATCGAGAAAGACAGAGAAATGTAAAAATAAAGAGAGGTAAAAAGAGATAAAAATTGCTGTACATAGTAATCTAATGCATAGAAAATAATTAGATGTCTTATAATGAATAATGAATCAAAAGCTGTAGATTAGCTTTCTATCTTGCATTATTTTTAAAATAAAAAATTGATTGATAATAGAAATTCAAGCAAAATTCCTCAAACAAATTAATAAAATAACTTTTTGAGAAATCATGGATTTGGTTGCTTTGATTCAGATATGCATCATAATAGTATAATATTGCAGATGACAGCTCGTTAACGTTAAAATCTTACATTTCGCTTGTGCTAAATATATCCTAAATTTGTATTGTGAGAAAAGCTCGATTTACCACGTACAATGTTTATGCGTCGCCCTTCGTGCTAAGAACAATGGCTCCGAGAGCAACCCATCAAAGAATTTCCGTTTCCGGGGTTACCGAAGATTCATCCTTCTTTGAGCTAGTCGTGCATTTGTATGTATGCGCGTTAATACATGTTAAATTACTATTCGTAGATGTATAACTTAAAGGAAGAAAGTCATAAACGTTTTATTAATAGATAAAAAGTTTATTGGATATTACTGCATGGAATTGACATTTTAGTTAATTAGAAAATTATTTAACTGATTATGATTTCTATATTTGAAAGACGAAGAATCAATTTTGATGTCAAAATGAAAGTTATTCCCGATATATGTAAAATAATATATTTATGGTTTACAATTGCGATCACTGATGCAATGATTTCGTACAAACTTGAATTTTTCATAAAAAGTCGAACATTGAACTTTTAAATAGAAAACTATCTGTCATACGGTATATTCTTTGCTTTTAACAATTTAAACTTTTATGTCTCATACAAAGGATTGAGCATTACCTAGGAATCTTGAAAAGAATTATTAAACTCAATGAACTGTTAATCGATTTATTTCATCTATTTTATTTTTTTTTCATGCGATATGCGCGAAGGAAATATCTTTACTCTTTGTAGGCCTTTAAAAGCAGTACAAGTATCGGTGCATGAAAACGCACTAGAACTGCAGAGACAGAATCGGTGTCGGCGGTTGCGGCCGTGTCGGCAATCTGGACGCGCGCAAAACAGCGCTTGCAGCTGACGTTTTACACTTTGCGGTGGCTGATGGTAACCAGATAGGTTCCTCGAATTGTCCTCCTTCCCGTGCGCAATCATCCTTGTCGCTTCAACCTGGCAAAGTTCGCACAACTCGTCCTGAGGACTGACCTCAGAATTTTTATAAAAATTCAGACCTATCGAGAAAACAGCCTTTTCCACCTTCCGACCTTTGCTTAAAAGTATTCCGCAATTGGAAACCGATATGTTCGCGTTTGATGCCTTACGTACTTTTTCTAAATAAAAGACATTCCAACTTTGAATGGGAAGATGATAAAAAATCTCTCTTTATAAAAATAATTATTTTTTTTGCGGACAATTAAATTGATCTTAATTACCAGAATAAAACATTTTTCTTATAGACAATACTATTTATGTATTATTCATATTTGTCAATTTTTCGAGAGGCGGAACCCTTACGAAGTAATTAAAAGACACTGTGCATAAGATATTTCTTCGTACATTACGTTTGTTAATTTTGCATTTTCTATAGATTCGTGCAGTGTACTGGAATGTTTAGCATAGTAGATAATATATTAAAGTAAAACCGAATCAATAAAACGTATATTTTTTATTAATAATAGATGTAACGTGATGTCGATTACCACATAATTTTGAAAACAATGTCCAAGGAATGAAGGTTCTATGGTGTACGAGGAACAGGAGCCGATTGGCGATTGGACGGGCAACCGCGTGGAAATTAATTAGCGAGCCAATTTAACTTTAACGACCGTTCGATTCCATAGAGTTTCCGGCGAGGTGTGTACATTGATAATAATTTTCCCGAATGCACACCACTACCTTAACCATTGGAAAAGTTTTCCAAGTTAATTTTCCGATCGCGCCTGTTGATTTCACCGCGAAACAAGCTCATACAGGAGATATATTTCATAATTCGTTGTAACATTTGTTTCCTACAATTCCATTAAAAATATTACGTAAGCATATGGTACTCGGAAGTAACAAACAGCCGTGAATATAAATATGCAATCGCAATAAAGAAATAATATTCGCTACATGTGTAACGTGATTATAATTGAAGCTACTAAAGGAAAATATTACCGTATGAATAGTTATCGCACATTCGTATATATGCATAAGTACACGTATCAAACATAACTCCTTCAAAGCAAGTACGATCTTTTGCAACAAGATTTTATTTCCGTAAGAGGATCCGAAACTTTCGATTACAGCTCGGACGTATCTATGCGTCGTGACCCCTCGTTCAATTGATCGTCTTGAAAATTTTATCAAGTAACAAATCCGCTACTGCATGCGCAACTCAAAAGTTCCAAAATCGCACTATCATGAATTATTTCGAAATAATTGAATGTATTTTATATAGGAGCACGTTGTAAAATTTATTATTAATATTTACAGAAATTTAATCACGCTTTGGTTAGATATGATAGTTTACATCGATATTTTTGTTACATGTAAATTTTTTTGCTAAACCCATTATAAACTAATAATGATTGGTTATCTCTACATTATTTATAATAAATCTAATAAAAAAGTTTAGGTATATAATATACGATTGTATATTAGTCTTATTTAATCGCGTAATATAAACGTATTACCATTATAAACATATTCAAGGTTGTGGCAGAATGTACGATTTTCATAATAATTTATCGTCGTTCTGATGGTTTATGAAAATTTATTAGGCACGCTATTGGTGCTTATATGTACATTATAAGCTAATATGCATTTAGTGAAGCGTAATCTAATTTAAATTTATAAATCCAACATTAAAGATAATTTTTGTTGATATGCATGTAATGATCAATATGTACTACTCTTTGGTGCTATTAGTTAAACAGGTAAACTATATTTTGTTACAAAATTCCTAAAAAATACGCCTGAGCTAATAAACTGACTTAATACGGTATTAATAAACCAACCAAATATTTAATGTTGTATCACGTGTCGCCTGTAAACTTAGTTTTGTTCAGAAATGAGCCGTCGTCCATCGGGATTTCATCGGACATGCAACGAGACGGACCGACGAGAAAAAAAAGACGCTGCACGTCGGCGCAACTGCGCGTCCTGATACGTTCGCGTCAACTTGCTAAGTTAAATTTTCAACGATGTTCAGAAGCGCCCGAGCACCGAACATCACATAAGAGATCGTCCGCTCAGACACGCGTCTCTATTTGCATAACAGAGGCGCGTTGCATAATGGAAATTGCCCCGCGTTGTATAACATTGCGTGCTTGCATCGTGTGCACACGCTGCCCGCCGAGAAAGAGAAAGGAATTTCTCTCATTCGCGTGCTGGCGAATAATTAGCAGGCCTGCCCGTGACATGAAGTTTGAAGCTGTTGCTGACTGGATATGCACAGCTGCCTTACATTTTCCGCATTCCTTAGGCAGATTGGGGTCACTAAATAAGAAATTACCTCGCACGAATGCAGTCCGCGAGTTTTCCGATTACATGGAAGTAAATCTTTCTTAACAATACAGCACGAATATTTCATTAATCTCTGCCTGGTTTTGTTGTGATAAAGCGGTAACCATGAGAAGGCATTAACTACTGCTCTTGTAATGCAGCACGTGTATGTATAAACGTTTAAGTGTTATACATGTACATTATCGTTACATTATTGATTTTAGTACCAATTGTTTCCGTTGTTAATTCACCTATAATTGTTTTTAGCAGCAATTTTTTTATTTTCTTAACGGAATTCTTTTTCAGTTTGATCTGTAATATCTGTAAATATCTCTTATGCATAATATATTTATAGGTATTTATTACCAAACTTTTATAAAATAAATTATCTCCGTTGGACACAGTTAGAAGAGAATTAAGAGTTTAAAGAAAACATAAAAAATTTTTTAAACATTTTTATATAGTTTTATATGAATATGATATTTTTTCTTATCGACGACGTGACGGTTCCTTACTTTCTCATTTATTTCTATTTTTACCGGTAACCTCGGGTAATTACACGTTCATGTCGCTTCGCGAAGCAGAAAGTAGAAGATTGATTACAGGTGCAATGTACCTGATAATGAAAACACATAAGCTCCAATCGTCTACCACATGTTTTGAAATTATTGATACACGAACATTTCAGTCCTAAGCGTCAATTTAGTATATGCACAAGGAAACAGACACGATTTACAATGATACAGTATCTCGATAAGGTGATTAGGGTTGCGCGTTAGCAGTTACGATTAATGATCGCTATGAGGTGTTTGACACACTAGAGACTGCTTAAATCAATAACGTTAGAAATCCAATTTTAGAAGTATTTTGTAGTCAGTTATTCTCTCTTATCTACCTGAATGGAAGCGTGCAGTATTTTAATAGATACCCTAATGGAAATTATGACATAAAATATCACGCTGCCATTTATATTTCCTTCCGTACGGACATGTTTATCGGGAAATAATTGCATATCACGTAATCACTCTACGGTGTAGACTGCAAAACATTAAATTCGCGATTTATTTCACGTCCAATTTTGCTTCCATTTATTACGGCATTGCAAAATCATATATCACGCAAATATTGCTTTAAAGCAAACTATATTTAGTACAATATACGCTCATCGCTTAAATAATAATGCATTGTAGTAATGCATCCCGTATTCAAACTGATATTATTCTAAAGAACTCGGTGATTAATAAATAGGTGTACATGTTTCTCTCTGTCTGTAAATTTTGAATGTATCAGTATTTACATACAATCAAGGTACTATACATAAATATTATGCATGAAAGTATCTCACAGATATTACGGATAAAACTGGAAAGAATATCATTAAGCAATAAAACGAGGAAACTTCTGTTAGAAATGATTATAGATTGATTAAAAGTAAAGAACAATTTGCACTAATTATATAGCAGAATACTATATTTGACTTGTTATTTACCATTTTATATACATAGAATTTGCGTCATCCCTATACTGTATGTCTTGATAGCTTTCCAGCACTATATCTTGGCAATTCGTCGATCCCGCGTGTCATTGATTCTCTAGAGAATTCTCCCAAGAGAAATCGAAGGCAATACTAAGAATCGGACATTAATCTCTCTCTTCACCTCTTTTTTTCTTTCTCTTTCTTCAAACCTTAATTTTTACTCTCCTAGCAGTCACCAGATAATGAGATGAAATCACGATTGCTATACGTCTGATGGAAATTCTGGATTTACTACTGACGCATTAGTAGAAAAAATTTCGATATTACGATAAACATTCGCTCAGTCTTATTTTTCATTTCAACTTATATTTCAATTTATATTTCTTCGTCAAATCTTAAGACAAAACCACGAATTTTTTTTTTCGTTCGATAATTACACATTTGAAGTACATTACATATTTTTAATAACTCTATACCATTAGTATCATGTTGGATGACATTGAATTCCAGTTGTCGTAAAATATTCGCATCCCTTTCCTTTTAATAATTTTCTTTTCTTGAGATTCTTGTCTGATTTTCTTTATAAAAATATCGGCTTTGGTATTTTATTTTGTTCACTTATTGACAATGATTCCGCATATTTATATTATTGCTGAAGAAAATATTTAGATTATTTGCTGAAGCAAATATTAATATACAATTTAATGTTTTATTATCAAATAATTATAAAACCCTATACTACACTGTAATAATGATATTATAATATATAATTTTTATTCACTTTAATGATCAATCAATAATTTCATAACTCTCCCCGTAGAAAAATAAAAGAAATTTTAGAAACCGGTAATAACACGGTGATTAATTATTGATAAAACTCGTAATATTTTATTTGTATCTGACATATTAGAAGCTTGTTATTTCTTGATATCTAAGAGTGAAAAATTCTACATTTTTATTTATTTTAGCGAATGACAGAATTAATGTAAACCAACGTACAGTTCGTGCATCTTAAATCTACTGCTTCGTACCGTCCGGTACCTGTGTACAGTATATACACAATATTGATCCAGGCTATTCGCGATTTACTTGTTCTTTTCATCCGCGTTGTTCCTGTTTCTATCTTTAAAATGTAAAATGGCCAATAGTCATGCCCACCCAATCTTTCATTCGATAAATCATCGATTTAGCGAACTACTTTATTCCTATCATCTTTCCGTGTCATTTTATAGCGACTTCCATTATTGGCGCTCGGTTCCGCTAACAATACCAATTAGCACTTCCATAAATTCAAGGCTTTTTCCGTTTCCCTGCGGATAATACTTCTGTGTCACGCCACCATGTGCACTCCACAAATTCTCATTTAACCATATACGTGGTTTTATCGTTATTTAAGTCTTTGTTTTTGTATGCTAGGGAATTTACTAAAGCATCCGACTTTTTGGTAATTTCACTTGTGTTAATAAGCATCAACATTTAATTTATCTTTTGCTTATTTTTACGTTTATGTGAACGTTTTTTTTCATATGGTTAAATTTGTTTTAAAATATCGTCAGTTCATATAACTTCAAATAATATTTATCAAATCAGTAAGACATAAACACGAAACCTTGCGGTTACATTAAATATGTAATTATAAAACATCTTTAATGCATTTTACATACAAAGATATTTTGTTCTTCCATTAATTTTGAAATATTCACGTAGTCAATGTAAAGTATAATCATGCTGGCCAAGGAAGAACGATATCTATGAGAAAAACTGTACACTCCAATATCTCCTACAATATTACGAAACTAGAACAACACAATAAAAAGCATTAAAAAATGCTGAAATGGTGGCATGACTTTATGAAGAAAGTTTCGCAAAATGGCATGTCGAGTTAAGTCAGATTTATGGTATAACCATAATGGATGGTATATACGAAGAGCTTGCATTTGGATGTCGTGGTTCTCTTATGCATTTTACCGGGTGGACTCGCGTTTTTCTTTCACACTTCGCAATGTTTAACACTTCGGAATTTCGTTAATGTTACATAGTGTTGGTTGAGATGTGACATAGTTTGACATATACGATCCTTTCCTTTGAAATCAGAATGATCCTAACAGCCTTTCAATAAGAAGATTTAGATACCAAATATTTTTATAATGAACGACAATTAGTTCCCTAGACGCTTAGCTGAGAAACTGCCTTTTTATCCTTCGACAAAAAGTATATGAAGCACTTACCTTCGGATGAATGCACCAATGTAACGAAGATCCACACGGTCCATGGGACGAAGATAGCAGTGATTATTGTCATATTTATTAGTCTCATGAAATGTTCTTTAATTCTCGTTTAATTTTCGTCACGTACACGCACTGGTACAAAACCTACGCGAGCCGGAGTCTAGATGCAGACTGACTTGTCCTACGGAGTCCAGCAGGAGCAACACGACACGCATGCGTCCTGGCTTCCACGTGCCTGTCTCTTTCGTGTCTTTACTAGTCACAGGGACAATTGTGATTTCCCGGACATTCTCATTCTATCTCATTATGTAGGAAGACTTGCGTAGGAGATGCTTTCGAACGTGTTATGCGAATGTGTTATGTTATCTCGTTTATCGTCCCTTGTATGTCATCCTCTCGTGATGTCAAGTCTAGAGATTGTATGCGCTCTTACACAATACGCTTAACATATGTGATTCATTTATTCATCACTGTTTCGAGCCTTTTACAATGCAAGGGAATTTGCGTCACGCGTGTTCATATTATGAAATGTAGACATTTCACATTCAAACTGATGATAAAAATTGAATATAGCGGAAGAAGCATCTCTGCCAAAGAAATATCTCTGACAATTGATGAAACATGTACGCAGAAGTCTTCCACGTATTTGCCCCTTTCGTATTTTTACTAGTCACAGAGAGACAATTGTAATTTGCTGAATATCTTCGTTCTATCTCATTGAGCAGAAAACCCAAAGGTACCTTCAAACGGATCGTATGAGACGTTATCTCTTTTATACTCTCTCTCACGTATGTCTATTTATTCAAAATCGGCTTTGTAAGAAGTAAGAAAGGAAACTTCATTAAATTAAAAGCGATAATAAATGAGAATATGAATTTAAAAAGTTGAATGAGATAAAGAAATTATTTGCTTATTTCACAATATATTCGTATATAAATTTGATTATACATTTCTCTATTGCAAACCAACTCTGAATGTAGGGTAAATAAAATGTTAACGACTAGAAATAAAAGTATATTATAACCATAGGTACATCAGTAAATTCATTCTTCTTTCTAAAAGATCAAAGAGCTTCTTAGAAAGCCTAGGGAATCAAGAAAAGTTTAAATATTAGGAGGATCGGAAAGTAATCTCGTTTTTTCACCAATCACCAATCTTGTGAAGATGTTCTTGTACAGTGGATCAAGAAACACCAAGTCTGTTTGCCAAATCTTGTATGGTTACACGTGGGTCACTATCCAGAATACGCAGAGTGTCGTTATCCAATACAACGAGTTTTCCTGAACGAGGAATGTCTGGCAAGTCGAAATTTCCCGCACGAAATTTAGCGCATCAATGGTCTAGTTTCCACCGAAACCTTCAATTTGCACCTAATGCGGTGTAGAACCATATTTAAGTTGATGGAAACGCAACTAATCTTTTTCATTACTACTCTACTTTTAATGGAAACAGTATTTCTAATAGATCTGCACCGAAGTAGAACCAGATTGAAGGCTTCGGTGGAAATTAGATTATTGTTACAAACGTCTACTGATTTTGGATAAACACTACAAATATTTCTGCAGACTGTGATTGCGTTATTACCACGATGAAACCCGTCCAGCATAGTATGCTTAATATGTTCTTCACTAAATTCTTTGTTTGCCATTGCAGAAAGAACGTCCAAATGAATACAACGCAGTTAATAACGTAAAATATCAACCTAAATCTTTAAGCAATAGTGTCGACAGTGTTGCCACTCATACAAATAAAATATACTTGAAGGCAACTAAACATTGAAAAATTGCGACATTACTTTTCGATCCCTCTAATATATTTTCTTTAAATTTATTTCCTACATGCTTTTGTTTTTATATCCTTTTTTCAGTCATCACCTTATATATTTAAAAAGAAAAGTATATATGCTACATAAAAATATCTCATTTAATAAAAAAATACGATATATTATTTAATAACCTTTTTACTTTTATTTGCTTGTACATTTGCTCGAATTGTATTATTTTACAACTGCTGTTTTTCCGATTTGACATTTGTCCGTTTTTAACGAATACAGCATAAATAATAAATGTAAAAATTTTTCAGGATTATTTGTTTATTTAGATTTAGTAGAGATGAATTTTATGGAGTTTAATATTAAAATTCTCAATTGTGTCATGTACAAGCCTCAGCCGAATCTGTGTTGTGAAGGACAATAAAAAATCGAATTGCCACGGTCCTTTCAAAATCCCGTTGCTCTCGCTCTACGCTTACCAGAAAAGAGTGTATTAGGTACCATTGTTCCCGAAATTAATGCCGGAAACCGCAACTCTGCCTTTACAAACGGCGCCACAGCGCGTACACGCTTTGATAACGCTAGATGCAGGGAAATAGGGAAACGGAATGGAAATAATTCGCCAGGCTGTTGAGGCAACCTGGGATTAGTGTAAGCCGTTAGAGGTACGTCCTCGCCTCTCAAGCGTGCGTGCAGTAATGTTTCTTCTCTAAAAGTATGGAGGATAAAGGAAAGAAAGACAGAGGCAAGAGCAGGGCGATAGAGATGATCGAGAAAGAGAAAGAGAAGGCGAGCAAAGGCAAAGGGAAGAGATAAAAGGAAGGATGCGAGAACGACGCCGGAAGTGAGCAAACATATTCCACCGAACGGGCGTCGTTAGCGCGAGATTCAGCATTTGACTTTTCGCGTTTGATATGAATTTTTCTTCTTTGGCGGGGTGGCATTAGTGCGCGTTTTTCGTTCAGCGGATGTCCGACTGCGAGAGTCGCGCACGACGGTAGCCAACGAGGCGGAGTCGCGTTCGAAACGGGTAAGTCAAACGAGAAAACTTCGCGGATTAAGCGCAATCAAGTACCGATAATTCCCTTGTGAATCGAGTCTCCCGTCTCCTCTCTCTCTCTCTCTCTCTCCCCCCTCTCTCTCCCCCTCTCCCCCTCTCTCTTTCTCGCTTTCTCTGTCACAAGATGGAAGGGGGACGGATGGGTTAGAGAGGACTTTCGCGTGTCCCAGCTCGAAGGAAAACCGAATTGTTCGGATTGGATGCCGCCGTGTTCGCGGCAATGCTATCTCTTACCCGACATCGACCCCTGCGAAAGCCCCCGCGGGCGTTATCTACCGAATTAATCGAGAAGTTTCTCGCCTTTAACTATATAACATTAATTTTAATATCAATTCGACGACTCGCGGTTTATTCTCTCGATGGTATTCGCGGCTCTCAAGTGCTCGCCGATGCAAAATTAAGGCAGCGCGACGTATCGCATAAGTTAAGGAATTAACTAAAAAGTCATCATTTGCTCAGTGACTAAGAACCTTTTATGACTTAAAGAGCAAAAAGAGGAACTAATTTATTAAAATAAAAAGATGGCATTAGTTTTTGTATTCGATTATATTAATGTTTCTCCTTTCTTAGCGTCTTTTAAGAGAAAAATATCGATATTTCAATTATTTTTAATCAAAAAAGAACTTCAGGCAAATTCATGCTTCAAAAATTCTTAAAGAAATTGCATGTCTCTAATTAAATTTTTAAGGTAAAAGAAGATTTCACGCAGTATCATCCTGATTACTAAATTAGTCTATTATCAAACCTTTTACATGATTGGTATGATAACTTATATCAATTGTATTTTTCGCTTAAACTTTTGAATATTTATCTGTTAATCATATAATTGAAAATTTGTGTAAAAGGAGAGAGAGGGAGGAGAGGAGAGAGAGTTGCTATGCAACTAAATATATACTATCTAATGCAAGTGAACTCAACGAGTATTATAGTAACGTTAGCTCAACGCGTCGCGCAACCACCATCAATCGTCATTATTTCCCAGATATGGCATTTATGGTTGAAAATCCTGAAAAATAACGTCCGCGTCATTCTAGATACACACCATGTATCCTGTATCTCGCTCTCAGTATATTGATGTCAGTAAAATCGATCGCAATGCAAAAGCCGGCCTTACCAAATAAACACAATTTAACTTGTAAATTACAACTTATATATCTGTATATAGTGAGCAATTAGAATATAATATTATGAATATGGAGTCAACACATATAACGTATTTTAATATATTAACGTATT
>NJRP01000237.1:51084-118153 GCA_003063835.1 Aphaenogaster floridana | reverse complement strand
CTGCTTTCCGTTGTAGCCAGGCGCTGATTAGCTAACTTTATCACCGTACAGCAATGAAATAAAAGCTCAGATCAAAAAATGGCTTAAGACTTTTCGATTTAGATTATTATTCAGCATTTGACTATGTATTTCATATACGTTTTTTCAGATACACCCTGTATATACGTGTAGATATATGCGGATCCTCTCTATAATTAACTTAACATTGATGCAAAATAATGTATCTCATTAAAACCGAGAGAATTTAGCCCAAACGAGTTTCTAATATAAGAAAATTTATTTCTATTATTATAAAATTCACTTTGTTCAAATTTATTTTGTTTTAATATGCGAATATAAAAGTATTAAACGTTATATATTTATAAAGGTATAGGACTCTCTCTCTCTCTCTCTCTCTCTCTCTCTATATATATATATATATATATATATATATATATATATATATATATATATATATATATCCATATATAGTTCTATACTTTTATGAATAGAAGAATGTTATTACAAATGCGGAATATGCAGCAAAAATCGTTGCTTTATTTTATTTTTTACATATGTGGATTAAAAAACAATGTATAATATGACATTTTTAATATTCACATAAATGCATTTGGATACATTAAAACGTATTATATTCATATAATAATTCACTAGTTTATTTCCAGATCAGTTTTATATTCGCGTGTTACGAATCGTTATTCTTTTGCAAAATTTTATACCATTAAAGTATAATCTTACTCAATCATATGTATATAATATTTACATGGAATATATTATAAAAATATTACTACAATCTACATTTAGAAATACAAACACTTCATTTTGCAGTATTAAATAATAAAACGAATACAAACATATGAATTGTTAACTGAAACAATATGAATAATTAATGAATAATCAATAGAAACTAATTATACTTCTTCTATTTTCAAAACATTTCTTCTATTTTGAGTACTGTAACAGCAGGGCAGATTTTGCCGTTTGGCGAAACCTGTAAACTATACGATAATGAGACTAATAATTCGCGCGCGGAAGCTTCTCACGTTCTATGTAATTCACTACTGCGAGTACAAATGGCTCGTAACACTCGCGCCGTTAATGTTAATATACAACGTAGTCGCACACATGGAGCATCAGATTTCTAATTCTAATAAATCCTGCGCGGGGCGTGCCTACTTAGATTGCGCCCGTGAAATACCGGCAAATGGACTCTGTAATTCTTAAACGAACAACCCGTACGTGAACGCGGGCAAAAGTTAGCCGCGAACTTCTACTCGTTCGGCGTAACCACGAGCGGATGTTCTAAAATAGAGCAGTACTTAAAATATAGAATCGGATATCAAGAAAGAGCGATCGATTAAAACGATATAAAATGACCGTTAAATTTATTAAATATGATTAATTTAAATGAGATATTTTAATAAAATATATTATATAAGGAGATTAGAAACCTCGAGAATATTTCCAATCTTCTATTTTTAGTAGCTGATAAATGACGCCAACATACTGTACAGGAAATAAATTTTAGATTTTAAAAAATTTCATTTTCACTATACTAGTTCGTTTTCATATTTGAGAGACTTTAATATCGAATATGCGACTTACCCTGAAGTAAATTCAATTTTATGTTTATTATCGCATGAAAAATGTAATATATACCTTCAGAAATCACGATAGAAACATTTCTCCGTCTGCATTACATAATTTTGCAAGCACGTGTCATTGTTTTCGCACGAAATAGTGCACCATGCTTGCGAGCAATATATCGAGAAGCTGTACACAGCAGTCGCGTAGACGTAGATTCGAGACAGCAATAAAACTGTATCAAGGTAGAAGACACGAAGCCTTGGTACGATTCTGTTGCACGAACTGGCGGCTGACGGCTCCGAAAGGACGACGTTATCTCACGAATTCCTGCGCCCCCGTAATCTGGCATTTATGCACGTGTACGCTGCATACAGTTCGCCAGGTCTTCAACCGCCAAGTACGAATTCTCGAATTTCCGTTGCTTACACGTACGAACATGGAAGTCTTCCTGCATCACGTCGACTCGCATTTCCGTCAACTTTTAATCCTTCTCCAATTTAATTACCGATTATTTAAGATATTTTGTAGAAAAAATATACCAAATTGATCAAAAAATTGTACGATGTGGAATATTGTAAAAATTAATACGTGTACATTTCGATAATCAGATAAATTAAAAGAAGCATTAAGAGAATATTGTTTATGTAAATCCTTGTAATAAATTTTAGATCAGAGACGTTATCTTGATAAACAATTAATAAATTTAATTTGGTAATTTATGAGCTACACGAACTTTGCATCAACATTCCTTATTGCTCTTAACTTATGCTATTAGCTGCGAGTTTCATTGCTCTATAGAGTATATTATATTACTTTTTCATTGCTCCTAACAGTATGGCGGATAGTGAATTTAAGATAATACGTTCCACATAATATTTTAAGAGCGTCAGATTAAAGGACCAAAAGTTCCTCCAGTTTGAAATCGAAACGTCTGAGACATTTCATGGCAATTCCGCGCGCTGTCGTATTTCCATGAAGCGTGTCACTTAACGGTGAGAGCGCCTTAAAGTTTTAAGAGGGTAACAAGTCGACGGAGGAAATTAAAGCACTTTTCAGAGAGTCTACCACACGGTCTGCGTAGAAGTAGTTAACGAAACAAGTGGTTAATGAATTATTGAAAGAGCTGTCTGCGTGAGCTTCTTAGTTCTTTTCACTAAAAATCTATCTTCCTCTCTTTCTCTTATTTTCTCTCTTTCTTTCTATCTCTTTCTTCCTCTCTCTATGCAAGATCGTAATTTTATAATATGACCCATCTCAAAGATAGAAGAATTTCGTTCTATATTTGCCATAAACTGGATATTTTTATACTACTGCTACTGTGTAGTATGTACATTGTTGAATTCATATAAATAGAAAATATAACGTAACATTGATTTTCTCAATATCCCTTTATACATTTTAGAATGTGACGCAGTTACTGTCTTTAAATTTTAATTCCATATTTGTTATACAAATCAAAGGATATGTAATATTTATCAATTAACATAAGTTAGAGGCCCTGTAATCAGAGTCTGGTCATAAGGCGATTTGGTCAATATCCTGCGAGAGAGAAGGATATACATTCACTATCGTTTTTTCTTTCTCCCTATCTCTTTTTCTGTTTTTTTCTATTTCTTTCTCTTTCTCTTGCTTTTGACCTAAAATGGCGGACCAATCAAAAATTGCTACCGTATGGCTAGACTCTGATTATAGGGTCTCTAACGTAAGTAAATCTGTACTAAGTAAATCTGTACACTGCAAATTCAAGCGTGTTATTTTTTCACGCGTAATTATCTAAAAATGACACATTTAACTGAAGCTTTTTTCACATCTTTCCTGCCGTTTCAAGTTACGTCGTTTAACACGTCATTTAAGCGTATTAAATTAAAAATTAATACGTTGAATCGTATTAAATGACACGATTTAAAGAAAGGCAAGAACTGTGTAAGAAGAGCTTCAGCTAAAATAATACGCTTGGATTTACAGTGTACTGACTATATACAAATAAAGCCAGTGTATAATTCCCCACAGTTAATCAGATTATTCAAAATATATTAACTGTAGCTACATAATTATCTACATTGATATATAAACAATTTTTGTCGTATTACTATGTTGCTTATACCATTATTTATATTTTATCATTGTCTTCCTTAACATTTTTCCTGCCGATATGAAAACTGTTTATATTGTTTTACATGTATATCAAGATATATTCGCTTAATTAACAGACAAAATGAAAAGCATCGAAACTGTTAGAAAATAGAAACATTGCCTCTTATCTTAATGAACTATAATTTCGTAAAACAGTCAAGCGAAATGGTATCATGGTTATGTGTAAATTCTTAATACACATACAAAACTTAAATCACCATTATAGATGGTGGAAATAATAACGAATAACGCTTGGTTTTAATATATAGGTTAAAATTTATCAAATTGCATGCATAAATATATACCTAAAAAATGCGGTGTAAAAATTTTGTTTTACTAGATAACATTGGTACACGAAGTCTTTAATCTGAAAATTCCAATTGCACCTACACAAATAACACGTGTCCTTTCGTGCGTTGCACGCCTATCAGTCAGCCGAATCAATACATCGAAAATATAAATTTAATATAACACGAAGCTCTGTCAAAAAACACGAGACTCTACTCCAAAAAATGCAGCTACGTGGCATGGCACGGTGCAAACGTGCGGGAGCGTGCTTTAGCTCTATGCCAGCCGCGCGAAACGCACGCCTTGCTCGCTGTTTGATTAAATCGGTTGCCATTGTAAACAAGAGCGTCCGGAAACCGCCGTTAAACATTCACACGCAAAATTCAGATGCACAAAAATTACGATACGAAACGTGCCCCCCCTCTCCGTATGCGCGCACGCGCCTCGTTCCTGTCGGTGATATATCGATGCACTTCGCGACCGCGACGAAAAAAATGTCGAAACGATTCGTAAATAGAGAGCTTTGGATTCATTTGATCAGCCGGTGACAATCCCGCGGAAAGCGCACGCATAAATATATAAATCGTTTCTCTTCGGATGCGCGCGCGCGCGCGCGCGCGTGCACGCAATCAATCACCGCTGCATGCACTTGAATGACTCGTGCTACTTGTCAAACGCAGGATTCGAGCGAATTAAACTTTGTATAGATGAAATATGTCTCATGCTTGGATGAGATACATTGTGCATCGCGCCGTACCCGTGAGTCATTCGTTACCTGTGTCAATTCATATCTCGTTGCAATCGCTATTATTTGCGCGTTTTATTTAACACACTTTCAACAAACTTGTAAGAGCTAAAGGAGCCGTTAATCGTCATTGGCAGATCGACGCTATAAATTCCATTGCCCGTCTCGAATAGCAACTCCATCATTTCGTAATCCAATTCGCCGTGTAAGTGACACGGCATAAGACAAGGCAGGAATACCCGGGAGGCAATTTACAGGGGGAGCACGTCACATCTTGTAACGCGGTCCAATGATAACATAAATATCAGTCTTTCGAAGAGGAAACAGCTCGTCGCGCAGCCACAACGTGCGGAGGCAAGTAACACAAAAGGGTGGTCGTGCAAATCCGGGAAGCTGCCGGAACAAATGCGGCATACACACATTCTTTCCCTCGTTCGCCATCCCTTTCCGAAGCATTACCGCCGGTCTACACAGAGACCAGGCAGCCAGTGGATCCTCGACAGTATTTCAGCGAAGTATCTAAGAAGTGAAATGAAATGTAGAGGGCCGGAGGCGTGACTCGAACTCGTATGAGTCGCGCCAGATGTTACAATATTTACTGCGAGGAAAGCCCCCCTAACCACCCTCCATACACGTCCCCGATAGTCCCTTACATCCTTGCTCGGATATTTGCGATATATACACTGCTTAATAATATTAATGTCCTGGCATAATGACGAGTGAGAAAACACCGGTACGAGAAGCCCATTTTCCACTTGATCTTCTATCAAGCTAGATCTCGATAAACTGCTCGGAGTCTCGAGTTCGATATCTCCAGACGTGTCTATCTTGAAGAGTTTCATTTCTTTTTGAGAGACCCAGCGTAGTCGTATAATAACCTGATCAAATTCAACGAGATGATTCTCTTCACACCTCATTAGATAATAAACAGAATATTTTATAAACTATGTAGATATCGTTTTTCTAAAAAAAAAGAAATATTAAAACTCAGACTTGGATAAAGGCATTTTTATTAATTTCTGAATTGTATATAACTGAAAATCAAAGGGATTTAATTGAGTTACAAAAATGTCGACAGATACATTTTATTATTTGTTTAACTCCAAATTTTAATTAAATATTTAAACGTTTAATGATAAAAGAAACTAAGAGAAGCTAGAACAAAGTTTGTTTAGGAAAAG
The DNA here is from genome assembly GCA_003063835.1 of Aphaenogaster floridana. Classification (NCBI taxonomy): domain Eukaryota; kingdom Metazoa; phylum Arthropoda; class Insecta; order Hymenoptera; family Formicidae; genus Aphaenogaster; species Aphaenogaster floridana. The sequence goes on along the minus strand of NJRP01000237.1, from coordinate 112,219 downwards.
TCCCCTATTTCTCTAAACAATCTGCAGTTGAGACAAAATGCACAACTTTTATTGCACTACTACAGAACAGTGAAGCCTGTGAGTGAACTTATTGCACATGGCTCAGGTAAGGTACGAAAGTTTAGAACAGTTTTGTGACTGTGGAGAATTTACACATCTAGAAATAGCTGTTATAATCGTCAAAACTTATCTTAAATTGCATGACTAAATACGGTTATTTCTTATGATGAGATGCTTAAGACTAAGAAAATAAATTGAATGCTGTCGATATTATTTTCTATATTGTATAATCTACATTAATCAATCCGTGCAATACAACGACGCTTCTCGGCTTAATCTATACTTATTGTTAGATTTGTTCGGACAAACTGGAATATTAGCTGCAAGATTAGCTGTCAATAAATGCGTCGTCAAATCGACGCACAATTTTATTATTTCTGTAAGTTATAACGTGCTACGGCAAAGTCATTCTTTGTGACGACATCGCGAGAGACATTTTGTATTCCCACAGCTATACGTTACATTTGAAACATATCCAATCGGTGTCGAAAATACCTGAAATAACATTCATCCTTCAGAGCGCGTTGTGCTCTGTTCCGCGAACATTCAATCTGAAAATTGTATACAGCGATCGGCGTGCAATCGGCGAAAAAGCTGGCACAAAATAGTTTCCCATCTTCTCGGCGGGTAGCGTTGATCGAACCGTTACGTCAAGTGAAACTGGGTTAATTGACTACACCGGAAGAGAGTATATTCCCGAAGGATACCGGCAGGCCTCTGGCCATCCCCTCATCCTCGTACCCTATCGCTTCCACTTCGTACATCGTCTCCGGATAACGCGACGCCGCATTAATGTGTAATTGGTGGCGAGCCGGGAAGGTGACACGATACCACGCCGCCAAGAGGGACTAGAGTCGTGTGATGTAGTGGTGGCAAAGCCTGCCGGCGGCATAGACATTTTACTCGCGGAAGACGCATGGTCCCTGCTAATATGACATTTGAAATATGGCGCAACTCACGGCCGAAGATACGGGCGGCAGGGATGACGGAAAGCGAAAGAGCGAATAACGTATGCGAGAGAGGCGCAGCCGGTTAACGGAGGCTGTGAAACGATCGAAGGGAAATATTCGGATAGATATCAGACATTGCGTTGTACCGATTGTGTAGCGACTTTTCAATTACTTCTACGCGATGAACAATGATCAAATGCGATCAAGTAGAACACAACAAACGGCATATATGTATTTTTTTATATTGTACATTTGTAATTCATCGATACACCTCTTGCTTTAATATCACAATTCACAGAATATTATTTGTTTAATATCACAATTCATATCACAAAAATAATTGGTGCAAATCGATGACATGGTCCGTGATCAAAGCTCGCGAGAAAAAAATTAACAATATGATATTTTTAAATTGTGAAATAAACGGTTTTATGGAATATTATTTAAAAAACAAATGCTTTTGCAACTGTTATTAAAAAATTACAAATAAATTTTATTTAGAAAGCAAGTAAACGTTGTATGAACCTTTGAATTGTGTAATACACATATATAAAATTATATTATAAATCTGAAAATATTTTTTTATAATAGAATTCATAATGATAAAAATTTCATAAAATGATCCTAGCTGTAAATTGCAATGGCATAATAATATATACGATGGATAATGTTGCTTTACTTAAGAAAGAAGGAAATCAAGTTTAACGACAAATTATGTACACCGACAGAAGCTTTTTAGATTGTAGATGCAACGGAATGAAGAAGTCAAGAAGTTGATGTTTACCTTTTACTTCGCGGTCCCAAGATTACGGTCAAAGTTATATAGACGTAACCTCTTCAAAGAAAGAGATTGTGTCAATTTCTTCTTCGAAGAAAATACAGTGATGCGTAAACGTTGTAATAGTAAAAGACAGAGTTTGCCAAACTTGAAACACCGAATGATAGTTACTCTTTAAATTAACATATATGTTTTTAGCATGGTTAATTTATTATCTTCTAAAATATTGCAGATAAATCACATTATAAACATATTAATTTATCATTTTTACTTATTATCTTTCAGGTAATGTCAAATATAATATCGTAATAACATTGCATGCATGACATTATTTTCTTTTCAATTTGCCCTAATTGATGGATTCTAATTAATATCTCATTCGTCATATTTACGTAGAGATAGAAAATCATTTTTCTAAATTTATGTGACTAAACAATTAAAAGCGCAAAATCGTAAGAATTTGTAGTTTTACTACACGTATATTTTAAGGTTTCGCAAAGCTCTATATTTATCTGTTTTCTAACATGACGCAATATGACCAAATTTTCAAATAAATCCGAAAGTTTAAGTTTTAATCGTAGCAGAATTTATCATTTTCTTTGCTGGCAGACATTGGATATAGCTGGAGTTTCGTTCAGAACTGATGCATTTCGCAGATAAGTCTGAAGAAACTTTCGAAACAGTCGTATCTTTTGCGGTATCTGCATCACCATCTGCCAACTGCTTTAGGTTGCGCAGTCGACATATTTATTAACATTTATTTCATTATCGTACAATATAAAATTAGTAATTCTCGCTTTCCCTTACCTTTCACCCTGATAACAGCATTTCTGCCTAATTATCTCCATGACCACTAGCAAACTGAGTGTTTCCGCTCGTATTACTGCTAGCTGTTCGATCAATGCCGACGTCATCATCGTCGTGTGTGTGGTCATGTGTGCACGAGCGTGAGACGATGTGCGCAGAATGATGGCTAAATAATAGATCATTGCCCGTTACACGCTTGCTCAATGATCGAAATGTCGCGCGGATTGGCGATCCATTACCAAACCGCGGGCGACGAGCAGCGATGTCACCGGAATACGTCGGTCACCGATGAAAATGTTAGCAAGATGGAACGTGCGTTAAACAGCGTTCGTATGTAGGTAGTACCTGTCCAACGATCGTATCTGAAGTACGAAAAACACTTCACAGAGAACGTGTTAAATTTATGTAAAATATATATATAGTATTTCCCAGAAAGATACGCAATCGAGTTTATTTAAAATACTAAATAATTTTAATATATAAAAAAGTTTAACGATATTTTTTGAATTTGCGGTTTATATAATCTCCAAAAAAATTTTAGTTTTAAAAAATTCAGATTATATTATTTACGGAAAACGTGAATGCTTATCGGATTACAAAATTATACGACAAAATGAAAGGATTAATGCTTAACGACAATGATAATTGCGCGGCAGATACAAACGCGGCGGATTAGATATTCATGTCTTTTTAAGAAATATGAATCTTTTATTGGTACGCGATGCCAAATTTTTCCCCGCAACGTTTTCGGAAACGGAGGGATCAAGCCGATCCGGATTACGGAACGCGGATCTTCAGGGGTTAGAGAGGGTCTGAGTCAAAGTAGACTCCGTTATAGTCGAGCGGTGCGCACTCCGCGCCGTGCCGATTTATTCGAAAATCCAAGAAAGTGGCACGTTTCACCCGTTGTAAGGCGTCTCGCCACCCTTTACACCCCGCGGCGATGTCTCTCTCCCTCACACCACCCTACGCCATTGCACTACCTCGCGCGATCTCTCCTCTTCCCTCGGGCATCTAACGCGTCCGCCGACCTTCTTACCCTCCCCGTGAGGTTTAGGTATTCCCGTAGCAAGCTTCCCGTAGCCTCCTGGAGCCAGTTTAGCGTCCTCTCTCGCGCCCCTATCTGATTTCAATGTGGTTCGGTTACGTGCCTCAAATCAAAAACACGAACGTTATTTCTGCACGTGGTCTCCACTTTTCTCGTTCTCCTTCCGACTCCTCCCCCCTTCTCGCATTTTTTCTTTCTTGTCGCCACCGTTTCTTCCCACTACCAATCTTTCTGCCGTTGTATCCGCTATCCTACCGACGTTTCTGCTTTCCGCGTCCTCGTTGAGAGCGGTGTATCCACGCTCGAGTTCCACCTACACATGTACATGTGCGCGTTAGCTTATAAACTTTTATTTTCGGAAAACGAGGAGAGAGAGTAACAGGAAAGGAAGGAAAACGAGGGAGAGGATGAGCGTACGGGAGTGAGAAGAGAATAGGTGCAGGGACGAAACGATTCGAGCGGGAAAGAGCGTATGTTCTGTCAAGCTGTCGCTGAGAGGGAGCTCGCCTGCCAACTTATGGGACACGTACAATGCGAGCCAAGAATATTGCAGCGTCTGTCGCCCTTCTACCCTTTCCCGTCGCCCTTTCACCGCTCCCTCCTTGTCTTATCCACCGCTGACGCTTTCGCGAAAGTATACATAAGACATACGAAGAAGTTACCATCTAACTGAATATTGAAATGATTTAAGAAAAGAAGGTGTGACATAACCGATTATTCTTATTGATAAGGAGTGTCAATACGCGAATTTATACATTTATGAAATGTGAAACTCAATATACGAAGGAATAAAAAATAGAGTAAAATTTCAAGAGAATGAAATTTAAGAGTGTGCGTAAAGCTGTTCAAGGAAATATTAAGAAATAGAAGAATTATCTTACAAAAGTTTAAAGTATTTGTAGCATTATAATGTGAAAAATAAATTGTTATACAACATATACATATATATATATATATATATATATATATATATATATATATATATATATATATATATATATATGGAAAGAACAGTTTTTTGCTGAAATATCTAAAAATTTGGCCAGATACAGATGTGAAAATAATTTTGTTAGACCATCAAAAGTAACTATGTAGGATACTGAAACATGATGCTAATGCTGCAAATTTTTTGATATTCTAGCAACTATTTTTGGCGTCCTACTGAATTATTTTGATGACCCAACAAAAATATTTTCAGATAAAGCTATCGCTGAAAAACTGAAAACTGCTGATAATTTTATAATTGGTTAGTATTTTTAATTGACAATATTGTAATAGAAAAAAGATAAGAGAGAGAAAGAGAGTACCGGAGAAGAAAAAGTGAACCAGGTAGCGCAATATCAGTGCAGTTTTTATAACTGATACAACTAACTACTTGACACATTGTGGCTGTGGTCTGAAAATGGCTTGATTTGTTTTTGCTGTATTTATATTTTATATGCGGTATTTCCACATGTCATTTTTGTAATAAACTTTTCACGTGAAAGTTGTAGTAATATAATGCTTTTATTTGATATTTTTCCGAGCGCAGTTGCTGGTTATTATTCGAAACTTGGTGTAAAAATATTGTAAAAACGGAAGTGATTTTAAAAATCTCCGAAGCAAGACTATTAGTGTGTAAATATTTAAGAAGTTAATATGAATAAATTTGTATCTTATAAATTTGGTTACATCGAATATCTTGCATTGATTTTTCTTCCCTTCTACTCTACTTTCGGATGCATTCTAAAAAAAAGTTTTAGCACTAAATATTATTCTCTCTACGCTACTTTTAATTTACATAAAACTTTGTAGTTTATGGTGATTTATATGTATAGAATTATATACCGACTGAATATAATACTATTTCTTGTTACTAAAATAATTATTGCTAATGTCATCTTTTTCCATTATACATATAATATAATTAAGACCGATTTACAGTAAACAATTATATTCTTTAGACATAATTATATTCTTTGTAACAATATTCTTTGTTCAATTGAGTAATGTTGCATAATAACATTAAGGCCAATCAATCCATCGATTTGCGTGGTTGTCATAGGAACGGGATTCCGCTGTACTTGATCGAATTATCTACCTGTCCCGAGACATCGCCATGTTGTGAATTACGGATTGTAATTACGATAAAATGCGTCCAAATGAAAGTAGAGTAAATATAATATGTCTAGTGTGTCTTTCATGTTCGACTTTGATAACAATTTTCGAGTTGAATATGAATTTCTTAAAAAAAGAAGGTCATCAATAATCTTCTGGTTATGATTAACTGAAAATAGATTTGTGAGAGTACTAAAATTCAGAACGACTAAGTGATTGTAAGATTTTGTAAATTTATTTCTTAAATTATTTGAAATAGAAATCAATTTTTAATTAAATATTTTAATTTATTTACAAATATTTAATTTTATACGAAGGTCCAGATTCTTCGATTTTACATCAAAATTTTAAATGAAATATAGATTATATTAGTTTTTTAATTTGTAAAATAATTTTGTAATAATAAATTTAGGTATTAAAATGTTCTTTTGATAATAAATGAAATGAAGAACCGGTATGCGTCCAATACAGGAAGAAAAATATATACAGCATCTTACAGTTATTATCAATCTGCGGAATTATTGTTTTAGTTCTAAATATCCTATTTGAAAAAATTATTGCGAGCATTTTATCTTGAAAATATTTCCATCGGAAATATTTGTCTGACTTTAGTCATATGCTGACTCACGTCTCTTTTCAGAGACATCTTACAAATGCAAAGCTCGAATGCAAAGGCCGACGTGCCGATGTGTCACTCTCAATCCATACCTCAAATCTAGGTATATCCTCGCATCCACGATGCTTAAGACGCTGTAACGGTTTGCAAGGGAGAGGAAACCGCTCGCCCGCGACTGCGATCGTTTGTCACGACGGCCGTCGTCGAGCCGCTTTTTACGTTCCAACGACGACGACGACGACGCGACGCAAGACTCGCGGGGATTTGGCTTAACGGCGGAAACTCAGTCGCCGATTCCTCGTTTCCGCAGCAAGAAACTACCATAAGGTGTTTTCTGCGGTGTCGAGGAAGGGGATGGTGTGAAGGAAATAAGGATATGATATAAAGATATGTATGTATGTGTGTGCGCGTGTATGTGTAAAGGTGGACGAATGATCTTCCCCCTCAGCCTTCATTCTCTTCTTATCTGCTCGTATCTCTATCTCTTCGGCCATCATCCATTTTCGTACCCTATAAGCACCGACAAGTACGGACACGATGAGATATCTCGCATTTCCGCGGACAGGAGTGCGATACCGCTCGACACATAGCGGCAGAATTTAATTATCGTTAGACGTTCTTTAGCGGCGCTCGCGCGTGTCAAGATTCTCGCGGATTGGCAGATTTTAATAACCTTTTTAATGTTACTAGAAAAAAGGTAGAATAACGACTAACTGCTTTCGCTCGGCGATAATGAATGCTTTACCTTTTGCACCTCTTGACACTGCTAACTTTACAATGTTGCAATTTTCGATCGCAAATAAATATTACATAGCAAAGTTTTTTGTGAATTTATTGAATTTATATATTGTGATAGTTTTACATGTTACATATAATTTCATTGATGTAATAATGCTAATAGGAATTAAGTTTACTCTCTCTTCTCTCTTTCTTCTCTGAAGGAGACGTCGTAGTATTTAAATGACCACTATACATAACGTTTAAACTTACTTTATTCTTAACAAGCTCTATAGTCATATAAATGTTAATACAAATTGGATATGGATAAAATGACGTTAATAGATGCAAATTCGGTATTGAAGTCCTTAGACGTACCCCTTAAAGACCATACCTCGTTTTAGCTCGGTTCTTAGCCCGACGGTCCTGGTAACCGAGTAACAAATCCCGTTCTGGAATACTGCAAAAGTTAGAAGTTCAAGGAATAAAGTTGGAATTATGGATACGGGAAGGCATGAGAAAGTTAAAATTGTCCCCTGGGCAGACATCTTTTTTCCGTCGATTGTTAGAGTAACCTTCGTTGACAGTTTACATATTGCACAACACTTAAGAATTAAAAAAGCAGACTAAAGTATTATCAGTATATATATATATATATATATATATATATATATATATATATAGTATATGTTTTATAAAATAAAATATTAAAATCACACAAATTACATTTTTTCAAAAAAAATCCAAACAACGACGATATAGTTCGCATATAAAAAATTTTATGTGTATTGAATAGAAATATACTAAATATAATAAGTATATAATAACGATTAAGTTATATTATAAAGATGATCGATTAAAGTAAGAAGTACAAATTTAATTAAGTACAATCTTGTGTGTGTTGTAACAAGATATTTCCTTTTCTTTGCTTATAACTCGGGACTTATTCAAGAAGTAATAAAATTAGCTAATGGACTTCGAAATATCTGCTTTTCTTCATACCTTTGTAATATTAAGTTCGATAATTATACTGTAAATCGTAAATAGTAGCTCGTTACAATCGCATCGCTGAGCGATTAACTGCTTCGGAGAAACGATTAGACGGACTTAAGCATTATAGTCCATGGTCTAAGGCACGTATTCAGGCCGCGATATTAGCGTTGTTAACCCTCTTATGGAGTTTACTTGGAATATACATTTAAGCCGTTCACATCCAAGAGACCTGGCGTTTCGTGAGACACCATTTATCGTACATAGAATGGCATAGTGTTGAATTTCCATTGTATTTATCTTTCGTAACCATGTCGTTCTAGATACATTTTGAGGGATTGTTTGAATCTCAATAATGTCACTTTAAAGTGAAATTAAATTGTCATGTGTTGGCAAAAGATGGGGAACATTTTCGTAAATAAATCCTCAAAACTTTACAATTATAATTATTATTATTTTTTACTTACACTGGCGAATATAATTTTACGTTATACTATTTTTTTTAGATATCTACTTCATACGATAATCCATGAGTATTCAAAATACAAAATGATAACAAGTACAATGATCAACTTGCCACAACATAGTTCACATTGAACACGATATATAATTGTCGTGGAAATTTACAGCGAGATATGAAAAGCAAATCGCGACACATAACTCGAGGCTGATAAAAATTTTAATCCCTGCCTGCACGGCCCAGATACTCTTCCTGTTAATTTAATTTTACGTTGTCACTCGCGAATATAGCTCGGATCGCAGTATCCCTCGGAGCGAATATAGCGATGCCGCTCGTCTACCGGATTTAAAAGTCGAAGTGGCAAAATTGCAATGACGAATTGCGGCGAATGAGGGAAAGGAAGTGGAAGTCGCGTAACGAGCGCGACCGACAAACTCGTTTCTCTGCAAGCTATTACATCCACCTTGACCGTTCGCAGTTCGCAGGCTGCAGATTTATTTCCGCTCGAGGCGGGACGATGTATCCGCGCTCGATTTTATTCGTGGTCGGGCAAATCTCCCGCGCGAAACTTAGAGCTGGCGGAATAAAATTGAGATGATGAATACGGCAACGCGAGCACGAACGGGAAGGGATTGGAATTGCGGTACTGAGTCTTAATCGTCCTACTTCGTAATGGCGCGTGGGGTATTTTCTTCCGCGCAGAGAGGAATCTGTTATAAGTTAAAAAAGGCGAACGTGGCAAAATTAAAACGACGGAGAACAATATGCCGGGGTACGGAAATTGAATTACATATCGTTGAAACGGTTATGTCGATATTGAATAAAAAAGGAAGGCTCTTTTTGAGATATACTTACGTCGTATTAACTAATTTAATGGTTAAATTAAATATATAATTTTTTATGCGGGATGTATAAATGAGAAAAATAACTTTAATAGAATGTGATATCATGTATCTAAGATTATAAATGGATTATATGTATTATTATAATTTTATATTTAATAAATTTTATGCTACGTTACTTTTACATATAAAATATAATATTTGATTGGTTAAAAGTAAAAGAGCCAATATAAAATGGGTTTAATTTAGCAGCTATTCTGTCATTTAAATTGATGATTGATGATTATACATTTTACATAATTTTATTTACGTAACTTTACATTTTTCGAAGAAGATAAAAATGATAAAGAAATAATAATATAAAAGCTATAATAACGTTACATATATTTATCAAATTTGAATACGCTTGGCTTATTGCAGAATATCATAAAAGAATTTGCATGCTTCACTGCATTATATGATGCATTCGATATGAAATACCTGTATTTCTAAATTAAATTCTATCGCGAAAATAACGATTAATTCCGTGCTAAAGCTTCACGATATTTCTTATCGCAATTTTTCTTTCACTTTAGTTATCAGTTGTTCACAGATGTTGAAATTATGAATGTGATTAATAATGATGATAATATTATAGACTATACTATTGAAAACTTCAACCTTTCTATATTTCTTGGGATAGAATTCCAATACGGCGGAGGGGAAGGGAAGTGAAGGAAAACCCGATCATGACCTGTTTGCGCGCCTACCTAGGAATAAAGATGGAGAACGCGACGAGGCTATCGGGCCCTCCATCCGATAGTAAAGAACGACAGACATTCTTAAAATGAGGTTAATCGAAAACATCTCGCAACGTTTGTTACCCTGCTCACGTATCAAGTACGTAGGGTGGAAGGAAGGAAGGGAGGGTGGGCCGCGCGAGATATCTCGAAACGACCGCGCCATGGCCAGCATTCGTAGCTCCAAATCATTCCTCGTCTCTCCATATTGTCAACCGCCGTATCAAATTGCGAATCGATGTCACATTGGACCCTGAGATATTGCATGGGAACGAGCAGGAAATCCTTCCAGCCGAAGAATAACAAGGTATAAAGGTCATTTTATGCATTTCCCCGAATATCAAGTTGCGACCGATTAATAAATACTAGCAGCGTAGTTCGATATGTATTCATGGTCCGATCGGTGGTTGTATTTATTTTTAATGGTAACTGCTATTCCACTTTACCTATAATATTTGTATGGATGCGTAATAGTATTATAGACGCATATTTGGCACTTGAAACTTTATTCTTTTTTTCTTTTCTATCTATTTATTTTCATATCGTCAGTTATAATAATAACATCATGAATGTAATTAAGAAGAATTCTTATCCTAATATCTAAAAAATAGTTTTTACATAAATTCTTAATGAATATATGAATAGTTAAATTTAAAAAAGTATTTAAATAAGTACAATAAATATAAAATAATATATATATATATAGAAACGTTATATCAAAATTATTTCTTTAATAATTAATTTTTAATTTAAGTACAAATAAAAAATACAAGTCGGTGAGGTAATCGCTTTTTATAACGCTGGTAATATCAAACACACACACACACATAAATGCTTATAAAACTATAAATAGTTTCTATTTATGTAAAAAATAACTTGCGTTACTCTATATATTAGTAATTCTAAATATATCTACTTATAATTATATATTTTTTAACAATGTAATCAAAAGTAGACTCGTATATACAAACCATACCTAGTATATGTACTAAATCGAAAATTTGCTGTAATAAAAATACAACATTAAGCAAGAAATTTAATTTCTATCAGATCTTCTACGATGAATTAAAATATATTGGTTTTAAATAACAAGCATGTTCAACTATCTAAAAACAATTACATACAAATAACTAAGTATAATAATTATAAATGTATATATAAATATAAATTAAGGCAAGATTTATTTTAAATAAGTACATTTATATCATAAACTTAGCAAGAGATAACTATATTTAGCATCACTTTCCATTATGGCATACATTGAATGAGTTTCTACATCCCTGAGCTAGAATTAAAGCATCTCGCACTAATCATTTGACTAATTTTTGATTTAAGTTTTTTTCGGAACTTGTCTTCAAATTACAAATTTGTGCCTAGAAAATGCATAAATTTCCATAACGCAAACGCGGCAATCTATCCCTTTATATTACCGCGTAACATTATTATCACGAAATATAACTGCTTGCATTGGATACACACAGTCAGGAAGGACAGTATTTATACTTGAACTATGGAAATTTCTACGCGTTTTACTTAAACAAATATTTTTGTCTGCATCAGATAGAATTGAGCCGGAACACGGCGTTTTCCTTTCCCCGGACACTTGTCCCGGGAAATTTACACTCGCTACCGTCATCTATCGTGCATAAAATCGTGTGTGTGTACATAGTAAGTTATACATCGCCAGCAGTTGATTATGTTTCTTTCTGTATAACCTTCTGTTAAAATATGAGGTCTTTACAAAACGGTTTCAGTAACCGACGGTCGAATATCAGTACCCGACCGACGTTACAGGGACCTTGCTCGCCTTCCTTGTAGCATTGACGAGTCCCTGGCCATAGTACCATGTTATCTTTACACTTTGTAGCGAGCTTGATGTAGTCCGCTTGGTCAGGAAAATAGACGGAGTCAGAATTGATAATTTCTGTGATGCCGACCGCCGAGTGAGCGAGGATGCACGTTATGATGAGGAAAAATGCCGATAGATGCATTTCGATGTACCGAGTATTCTTTGCACTATCTCACAAAAATGCAATGGGAAATCTGAAAATAATATATTTGTTATGTAAATTTTAAAATATATATAATTCTATATCTTGCGTGTTAATCGGAAATGATAAAGTAAATATATCAACATTTATTGATTTCGCTAAAACATAGTATAGATAACTTTGACACATTTGTAGGAGAGATTTAATTTTCTTTTATTGATTTCTAAAAATTACATTGTATTAATTGAAATTATGTATCCTGTGCAATAACGCGAGATATATAAACAATATAGATGGTTGAATATAAAATATAAATAAATAATAGAGGGTATATCAATTTTAATAAATATTATACGCACGCACACGTACTAAGAGAAAAATTCTACAAATATTTTTCATATTCTATACATTTTATATAATTCAATCGCTGGTCACAATAAACAGAAATGAAACTAAAGTGATAATGCTACTGTACACTGGTAAAACATACAAATTTGTATCGCATGATCAGATTTTAAAACGTGAAAAACAATAAACAGATTAAATAAATTTTCATGATAAATTTAATAGCGCAACTCTAGACATACATGCGATCTACACAAAAATCCGTATATAAATCTGCAAGTATCTGCAACTATTATTCCTTATTTAGACTTTAGATTCTAAATAAAAATGAGAATATACTTTATAGAAGATTCGACTTTGATATGTATATCGATTTTTATAAGTAAGATACGTTTTCTTCGTTTTCGTTGTATCTTTTTTTTGTTGAAAAATTATTATAATGACAGAAATCACATATAAAAAGAATAAAGAATACAGATTCTTTCAATAGCTGAATAAATAATTTCGACATAGTATCTTCAATGAATGATTAATCTGACACTGTCAATTATTTATTCGAAGATTTGCATGTTTTCATGGGCTTCCATTTCTCGAGCGAAATTATTCTGCATCCTGTATTTCCTAATGTAGTTAACGGCTCGGGTTGTGTAACATTATTACGGAGAAACATCTTCAGTATATCTCCAGTACATTGAAATTCGGCACCTCGACAGCGGTTAATGTATTAACACAGCAGTCTATTCTCTTTATGATAATTTTATTTCATTATATTCGTGATTTTGCGAATTTGTCGCATAGCGTGCCGCAGTGAAATAAAGGGGAGCGATATTTCGATTTGCTAAAGAATGAATGCGGATATAGAAAGAATAGTATATATGTTATAAAACGATACAATATAGATAAACACAGATAGTAAGAAGAATATACCAGATTTAGATATTGTATTAGATTATATATTGTATACAAAATATTTGTTCCTTTTTTTCTTTTTGTTTTGCATTTTTTCTTTATCCTATTTGCTTTCTGAGAAGATGCACGTAGAAATTGATGCGTTGTAAGATAAGAAAAGAAGTTATAATAAAAAATACCAGAACTATATACATTCAAAGGTTTATGACGGGTTTATGACAGGTTATCTAGCGGGAAGTCCCGATTTCATACATACCTATAGCTTTTAGAGAAAACAAAGCAACTCTGTGAGTGCGGTAAACTTGTACTCAGAGAAGGTGAGAAGTACAAGGAAAGAAGATTATATAGAGCCCCCGCAAAACACCGGTTCGTGAACGGTGATAGTGCTCGCGCGAGCGTGTTTATTTCCACGCTATCGCGTTTCGCGAAAATTTCGCGCACGGCTAGCAAACTGCGGTCCGCGGTTTACCCGTCCATGGAAAGTTTGAAACTAATTTTCCAGCTGGACAAACGGTGTATTAGTGACTGTACGGAACAATTTTTGATACAATATATCATATAATATCATCTCAAACAAAGATTTTTATACTATATTTTCAGTATACTCTCTATAATATTACAAACATCACAAGTGCACATTTCATAGAGCACATTTCAACATATTCCTTCTTCTGAACATGTTTTATGACATGTAAAAATTCAGATGAAATGGATCTACGATGCAACATTAGAAGTACTTAGAACTACGGGTTTTATGTAAAGAATTCTTATACAATATTAGTTGAATATTGATTTAAGTAGGGCTTAAATGACGGCGCAGTATACGTTTCAATCGATCGCATTTTAGCTCGACGCAGTATTATCCCGGTACGATGCTCGGAATGTGGCTACTTTACGGAAGGTCGTAGCATCGACAATAAAAATTATGTCTGACACCGCGATCTGTGATAGCCAGTTTAAAGAATGTCGTAAAAATCCCGACCGTAATAGGCAGGCAGTTCTTTCAGGCACGTCAACGTAAACTTTTATGGATGATGCACGGAGAGCGGAGAAATATTTTCTTTCGAAAGACCTTGCGGCTGCAGTGAAAAATCGTGTTAAACGACGACAACCCCCCATTGTGGATCTGTATTAACAGATGAAAATTTTCCGAGCATTACGTGAGTTGTTTCTCGCAGAAATAGTGATATTTGCATTGAAGCAAACAAAATTTTAATGTTGATTTTAAATTTTATAAACTTTGTACTTTATGCCCAATTCTTCTCGATATTGTTATTGCGAGAAAGATAAAAACGGAAAATATATGAAAAGTACAATGCTATTTAAATATTACTTTAAAACGCTGTTATTATAAATAAAAAAGAAAAAGTTTACATACACGTGTAACTTCTACATCAAGATATAAAGACAATTGATGAATAATTTATAAAGTGTATGCGTCTCTGTACCCAAGTTTTGTTGTACATAAATTATAATAATATTTTAACAAACACTTCCACTTTCATTCATGTTTATGTATTCATAATGTTCGATTATGTAAATTTTGTCCGATACGTTTAATTATTTGTTATTGTTTTAAATGTTTATTAAAATATTAAATTGTACAATTGATAGCATTACAAAATACCATCATAAATTTAATTGAAAAGTGTACAAGATATTCCAAATTGCACAACAAAAATCGACCCCAGAAATATTTTTCAAGATTGCATCAATGGCAATGCATTGTCTGAAATGTAATATCATGAATAAATGCATTCGCAATTATACATAAATTGTGGGGAAGTACGCAATACTCCTTTCATCATTTTTTTATTGCGTCGCATCACGTTATCACTTAAGTATCAATTAGCATCGCCCCGGGCTATCTAAATCGATACAGAAATTAACTTCCGTAAACGGAAGTGGGTGAACGTTCACAATAATTGTAAAGTATCCCTAAGCAACGCGCTTAGTAAAGACGGCACGCAACATCGTCATCAAGATAAGCCACCATCGCCCCAGGCAATTAAAGTAGGTTAATACTACTTGTATCGGCTTTAGTCGTAATGTCTAACTTAAGCAATTTTAGATGCACGTGTAACTACAGGCATCGTGTGCAATCAAATGTACATCAAATGACGCACACGGCCGATTAATTCTTAAACAATTCTTAATCAATTCCTGATCGATTTCTCCCACTGAACATGAAGACTTGAATAACGAATTTTTCAAGCTTGTAATAAAAGTTATCGAGATAACAACGCGCGCCACTCGACGTGATTAAAGACGAGTTAACTTTGGCCCGGAATAATAAATTGCGCTATCTCCATCTGAATGCTTAAATTCCAAGCATGGAACAGAACACAATGGGCGGGTATATCTGGCTCCTTCAGGTGAAATACTCGCGATAATTCCAGAGGAAAGTTTCAACATTACTCCACGATACGGTGACCGGTCCTTTAGACTAAGTTGTTGCTCCGACAGTCTAGCTTAAGTAACCCTTGGTTAGCGCTTCGCTGCTCCTTTCTGGATTGTAGTGATATAGACGGAGAAATGGAATTTGCTACAATCGACTGTTAAAAAGACAGACGTTGAAATGGCGAACCTGTCTCTTCAATTGCTTGCTTCTCTGCAGATCTGCGATTTATATGCTGATAAGTGAGATTCGCGTTGTAAATCTTTTAGAAATATGAGCCGGCATTTATATTCGGAGCTCCTATCTTTTGTCTCCACTTTTTTTTTTATCTTTGTATCTCTCACAGAGCGGAAGGATTATGGAGCGTTCGCGAGACCATACGTGGATATATCCATTATAAATGCGCAACGGGTTTTAAAACAATTTATCGCCTATATATATAGCCTTGCCAGGTTGTCACACGGCCGATATATATGGCGCATCGTAATTTTTAAAAATAGGTCCATCGCACCGTAATCTGCAATCGTAGAAATGAAATACACGACGTACACCCGTGCGCCACCTCGTCGCTATCCCCCTTTTCTGATTTTTATTTATTTATTTTGGCATTTCGTAATTTCTCCCTACGCATTACTGCGGGAAAATACAAATCGCAAGGATTACACGTGCACCGGCTGACTTTCGGGTGGTTGACGAGAACGATTAATTTTTGCCTGTCTCTCCCGTCAACGTGGATGCTTCGGTAACCGAAGTCGGCTAATTTTATCTCTCGCATACGAAAAATTCGGAGATTAATTTCCGTTCGCAAACAAAGAATGCGTATTTGCTTCAGTACCATTTACATATCTACATTCTCATAAAAAAACAACGCTGTGCGAATAATTTCATCGTAAGTTTTAAGTAAAATAATGAAATTCGTTATTCTTGAATCCAATATCCTACACACAATTGTTAGTGGTAAAATTATCAAATCTTGTTTTTTTTGCAGTGATGCACCGAGAAATTACAAAAACAAAAATAAATAAATTAAGATTATAATTAGTTACGATAAATTATTAAACATTAAATACAAATTAAGATGCTAGAAAAACTTTCTTTATTGGAAAGAAATTTCAAAGTTTTCTTTTGTTACTCGTTTTCGCAATAATTTTAAAAGAAAAATTGTTTTGTTTTTCTAGCAAAAAGCTTACGCGATCAATCTGAAAGAAATGTAGAAACAGAAGTTTGATTGCGGAAAGCAAGGGTAGATAACTATAAAGGAAATGGACGATTTTTCCAAGGATACGCGCCAGGAGATACTAGATTGCCTTCAAAATTTTTGATGGGACACTTTTGTGCGGTATATAAACGTTTCTTGAAGGCAAACGCGGTCCCGCGCTGTAAACGATTTCCCAAGCTACTATAGAATCACGACCGTCGCGAGATCGAGCATAAAACCACGCTCAGTTTGCTTTGCGAACACAAAGGGAGGTCCTAAAGCGCCTACTGGCGCGAGATGCAAATCATTTTGCATAATTTACGTTAAACTTACGCGGTACCCTCCGCGCTTTCGCGGCCAACAAGATTAACGATTACTTTACACTCACATTCGTTCGTTCTTCGTCTAACTTGGCGCAGCTCACTCCGTTCACCTCTTTCTCTCTTTATCTTCCTCTCTTCTTCCCCGGCTCCTCTTCGTTTCACGTATATACCGTGATCCTACCCGTAATACCTTCACCTCGGGTTACCAGTCAAATTACGCTTTACGAGCAATTCGCGGCGCTAATACAAATTTAATAATCAGCGGCAGCAAAACGTGTTACGCCGCACACGTACGAATCGGCGCTGGCTCGGCTTCACAGAGACTGAAGACGCGTATCAAAAGTTAATCTGTGAGAGACTCCATAAGTACTCGGCAGGTTGGTGGTGGAAGGAGAATGGTAGGGGAGAAGCTATCCACGCTGCCTCGAGACGTGTCATCGTTTTTAGCTGTTTCTGGGAAGAGGAAAGGAAGGAGGAAAAGGAAGAATAAGGGATAGATTAATCCGCGAAGCAAGAGGTGATCGTCTCTACCAGAATGGGTCCGATCGTGAGAGGACTACCTCTCCGTTAGCGGTATCTTCCGCTAAGCTCTTGAAAGTCTTTCCCCGGGGAAATGAAAGAATATATTTTATATTTCCAATGTAGCATCCGCCGGGACGGCCGGTTATTCAATGAATTATATGCCCCACTGCGCGAATAAATAAAGAACTTGCTATATCGGAATATATCGCCGACTAGATGATTCGATTTGTTTTACATCACTTTGCGTATTTATTAAATGACATGAATAATTTATAGGGAGGCCCTTCCAGTACGTTAATCTGGATTATGATGTATTGTTCTCCCTAGTTGACCAGGACGATATCTGATGGATGAAAAAATTTTTGGCGCTGTATATCTTGTTTGAAAATTCAATTAGTACATTATAAACATTTTGCTTTAAAAAAAGGGAATTTAATTATTTTTATTTTATTAATATTGGATTTATTTACTACAATAGAATAAAATTAAGCGATATAACATGTGTTTTATTATTTTTATAAAAATATAAACAGTTTTATAGTTTTTTTTGTCATAAAAAACTTACAGGCATATGATTTTTATTTTAACGGACATAAAGAATGTTTAAAAAAAATTTTTTTTCTCTTTTGGTACTATATTTTTATTATTTTAAATAACTTACAATAATTTATACATAAATTTCTTAAAAATGCGTAGTAAAAAAATCTATTGAGTTATATAAATTATAGAGCAAATTATATAAATCATAATCATAAGTTAGAATTTAAATCACTTCATGCTATTTGATCTTCTCATTATCTAATCTGTAGCAATATTTCTCTTTCTATCAATTAACATATATTTTCTTCCTATCGTAGGAAACTAAATTCTCAGCGAGTAGAACGCACTGCTGCAACACCAAAAATTTATTAAACAAAAGAAAATTATTATAGAAACTTTGACATTCTATCTTAATAAAATAAAAAATGCATACATTAAAAATTAGTCATCGCGCTGACTATGCGTGACTCCGTTCGCATTGCGCTTGGCCGCGACCTTCACACTTGTAAGATTATTTGTAGATACTTCCGAACAGGTTGAAACGTCATGAGCACGTCATAAGAGGCAAAGTAGGGATTTCCAAGGATATAATGCGATTACACATAATGCGAATCTTCATCGCAAATTAATTGCCAAATAAGCATAATTAAACTGAAAATTAATCGATATTTCGAAATAATATGAAACTATTTTCTGTAGTTTCCAATGTTTCACAAAAGTAAAGTTTCTTAAGACATTGATCAATTTTAGGTAGTAAATTTAGTCGAAAAATTACCGATTAGAATATATATTATAAACAGATAGCAGCTGATAATTTAACTCTGCTTTAAAAACTGTCGATTTCGATCAATTAATTGATGTAATATTTTCTTTAATTGTGACGTCAATTTAGCTCTTTTATTTATTTATTTCTAATTGATTTTCCTTAGAATTCGAAATTGGTTGCCAAACGGATATTTTAGTTGCTAACTACATTATGTGACTCATCGCCAATGGATTCTTGACGTAATATAAAGGGGAATCCGCTGCTCATTTACCACAAATGGAGAATTGTTCTTCCAATTATTCAAGTCGATTAGGCAAAATCGCGGTTTAAATCTAAATCAGGAATGTCCGTGACTAATAGCGCACGTATTCAGGGAAGGAAGTGTCATCCGTTTGCATATTTTAGCTCGCGAGAAAAGTCGCGCATTTAATTTCCTCGTATCGATAGCATACGTGATGTACCGTATGTGATGGAAAAGAAGGTCAATTCAGTGAAACTGGTTGCATAATACGAACGATGTTTTTCTCAACAATAATGTCTTCTTATGAAAGGTAAAACATCGATTAAATTTAATAACCATACATGTCGTGTACTGATGGCCGCAGTAATATTTCTTAATATAACGATATTTCCACATGGATACGGTTTTAATTGCAAGTAAATTACGTAACATCGCCAAGTAACTCGCCAAAATGTATATCTATGTAATAGCAACAAGTTTAATGATATATATTCAAAGAGGGAATTTTAGTCAATGAGTACCTTCTATGGCTGAGAGGAAAGTTACAGCAAGCGCAAAATTATATCGAATCTTGTAGTAAATATTCAATATGAATACAAATTTGCTTGCTCGAACATAAAGATTTTGTAGATACTCATCTGCATTATACCTGCGATTGCAATATATTGAGTTACCGAGAAACCATTTCCGGGATATCGGAACCGAATAGTACCTTCGTCAATTCTACTTAATTTCCGTTTCTGTTTTCTTCAACGTTAGTCGCAGACAGTAATTATTGTGTCATCATTATCTCGCGAATCCTTTTAAATTTATCTGTAATAAAAACCTGTAGATTTTCTCTTCCGTAAGAAAAGAACATAAATCTATACAAAATTACAAACATAAAATTTACAAATTCTTGTATAATGCAAATGATCTTCTTAGAATTAGAAAAGTGATATAATGTAGCTAGTGATTTATACAAAGCAATGTGTTATCGCAAGATAACAGTTTTAATGGTATGTGTTTCCAATGTCATTATGCGGTATGTGATAATGGTAAAGTGAACGAATATTTTACTGAATGAATCTTGATAATATTGTGTAATATATTACGATTATATCGCAATTGTATATACTGAACTTAATACTACATGTGTAAACTTTTTTCTCTTCTATTAAATATACGAAAACAATACTCAATACACTTATTAAACTAAATCGTACACGCGCTGGCAAATAGATAATGCAACTGGAAAATGTTTCAACGACGCTTGTGCATCATATATATATATATATATATATATATATATATATATATATATAAGTAGCAGTCGCAAATCTGATGCAACTATTAGTCATACTGTCAGCGAATTCTACTTGCTGCATGTTAAAATAATACTTTGCGCAAAATATGTTACATCAACGGTTAAATCTCTAGAGAATTTCATAAGCATTGTCTCTCGTGGGTATTAAATTTTCCATTTGCATAGAATTTACTTCCTACATACAAATTATAATTCTACAATATATGTACGTTTAACTAGCAGAGCTAATGGATGTAATCAGTACGCATCAACAAATTTCTGTGTGAATTTTTCTTAATTCCCCTACTTCTTTTTAACGATCATAAAACGTTCAGGAGTGATTTGTATAAATATAAAAGTGTTTCTATCGACGTCATTTGTCTTAATAATCTCTCGACTTAAAGTCCCAATTAATCACCCATTGAAATCATGAATAATTTATTCGAAGAGAAAGAGATCGTACTTCCGAAAATGTCTTGCTTCAGCCGATCTTAATTCGTGCCGTCGAGACGAGCCATTTGCTTCAGCCACTTTCATCGCCAGGCGACCGTTTTTTCTTTTTAATTACGTTTCAGTCCATTTCATTTAAAATTAATAACGGACCAACTTATCACGTTCTCAACCCTCCGTAATAAGAGTATTAAATATTACCGCGGTTGAAACGGACATATGCTGCACGGTACAGTAACAAATTTGAAAAGTGAAGCTTGAAAAGTGTATACGATAATGCGAAAAATTATATCTTGAGAAGAAATTTGTTTTTAGTATTCTTCTATATACTACTCCTTTTTATTCTTTTTTTTCTTTTTGAAACATACTTAAACGTAGACTTCTAATTATGCAATCAATAGATAATACATTCATATTTTCTATTAACTGAAAGATTTCTAAAAGATTAGTTTTTTAAACGCAATGCTACAAGATTTTATTATTTTATTAATTTATATATTATATATATGTATAAAATTTATATTTAAAGAAAAGTAGAGTATGCAACGAAAATGAGAGCATGTATATCGGAGATACTAACAAGGTGTCCATTAGTATAATTAAAATAGCAACATATGAAAAAAATAGAAAGAGGGAGTTATGCGTTTAGATAATTTGCAGTGCAATTACTAATGTTGATACCATTAATCTACTCATCATGTGAGTAGCCGAGCCGTGTGTGTTTTATTCAAAACATGAATCAAGCAAAGTTCCCATCCAACTTCTTCAATATATAACCAACCGAATGAGAAATTATTAATTACAAAAAATATTAATAAATTCAGCAATATGTATAACAACCATTTACTTATCTTGAAATTCTTAAAATTGTAATATTTTATTAATTTATGATATTTTGATGCGCGCAATATTGTCTTGATTAACCTCAACTTATTGCACAATAATTTAAGGGGAGAAAATGCTGTGAAAACGTTGCTATAATTAATAATACATGCATCGCTTGCATTACTCACTAATTCTGGTGATTAAATAACTTTTATAATATAACCAGCGCTCTTTTCGTACTTTAGCATAACTTCGTTCCAATAGTTACAACTTTATAACGATTAAAGAAATAATTAAAGGATACAATAACGTTGCGAAAGACTATATTATGGAAGAAAATCCATCACGGAGAATTTTTCTGTTATTAAATTAGAAAAATTTTTGCATGAAAAATTTGTTGCAAATAAAACAGAAAAATATAGAATTTCTGCTTTTTAATTAAAATTCTTCAAATTATTATCTTTTAATTCCGTAAGGTATATCATAAGGTAGATTATATTTTTTTAACATTTGTTCATCGGCGAGAGACAGTATAGTCGCAATATTACATTTTCTCATTGATAAAAATGACACATACAACATTGTCAAAAACAACGTTGAAATGCATATATAAATTTATAGAAAATTCTTGTTTAATAATTTAGTTTATAATGTTATAAGCATTTATAACATCGTAGTATTATAACCAAATATTTCAATACATAATATTAAATTTATTACGTTAAAAACATAATTAAATTCAAGATCTATTTACATTCATGTCTGCATTTCTTTGCTTGAAAATCTACGTTAACGTAATGTGAAATGATTAAGCGAACAAAAGAAAACTGTGCAGAAAACCGTGGTATCATTTAATTTTACGGTGCTTTCGAGCTAAATCTTAGCGTTAATAACCGACAAGGACGTTTATGCATTTGGCTATGAATTACAACTGACATCCATTACGGAATGTCGGCGCGGTATTGGTGCATGTATTATACAGACGAGCGTGTATGTATGTGCACTCACATTCGGTATATGCGAGTCCTTATTAACGCCCACCACATATACCGCACTACTCGCATGGCATCGATTATTACTTATGGCTTGCGCTAAATTACCCACAAAGCGGCGCGCCGCCGCCGCCGCCACCACCACCACGGTAACTTCGAAAGACAATCTCGATAATTTCGCTGACTTATCGTTGGCTCCCCGCAGCCCTCCGGCGTATATAGACGGCTCCTGCGCGATATCTCCGCGGTTTGCCGATTAACTTACAAGTTACGGGACATGCTGACTTACAGCTCGACTGATGCGAGCTTCCTTCCGATTCGAAGCGCAATCCACGAATCGCGATCAGCGAGAAAATTCGATTAATATGATTGACCAGGTTGTCTCAACGTTGGAAATGTTATAAAATTAACTGCAAGCTAAGGAATGAACTTTATTGGAAGAAAATAAACAGAAAACTTGAAAAAAATATGTATTGTTTAAGTAAATAACGTAAACGCATTTAAAAATTAATCAATATTATATAAAAATCACAGCTAATACGTTTTAAGATAGATTTATGTTGCCATCGAATATTATAAATTTTTACTTTAAAAAATAAAAACTATATTTTAAAATTACTTGATAGATTTATAGAGAATATCTCTGACTTGTGAGTTAAATGAGATTTCAAAGAGATTAATATGATTGCATAATCAAGCCCGCGTTTCAAATTTTGTTTATTATTAATTAACTGAAATATCATAGGTATATATAAATTAATAAATTGTGTTATAAAGGTTGATAAACATTTAATAAGTATATACGTAAACTTTGTTCGCGACAGATTTCTTTTTAAAAGCTTCTGACAGTTACACAGAATAAAATATCCTACATTTAACGGGAGATTTAACAAAGTGCGCATTATGACATGCGGGTTCAGCAGAGTAACGGCGCGTACCATTTTCATGTTATGCATTATGCAAAATTTTCGATGCATTATACTGTCCGCAATTGCATCAGCCGCAGCGGACACTGCTCGTCAATGCATCTCGCAAAACGACTCTGATTTGTTCATTAAATTCATTAACAAGTGCGTCCTGATTAATATCGGAAAAACTGATAATAACGCGCGACTGCCCGATTTCAAAATTTACCCATTATCCGCGATCAGTGAAATATTTGTCATGTCATTGAATATCCCGGACTAATGGCCATCACGTAAAAGCTCCTCCGTTTTTTATATTGTTCGTTTGCCGTCCTGAGTCGGGAATGCGTCTAACTTAAACGCATATATACCCACCGCAAAGCCTAATGATGCTAGAAACGAACGCTCAGCAACGCCAACAAATCGTTTTGTCTACAACAAAGCTTGAGAGACGAGTATGTTGAACTTGCCTAACCGCCGGCCGCCGCCTGGTCGCAGGAATGAATACCACCTCGCGCTTTTAATGACATGCTTTACTCGGTCTTCATTCGGTTAAGCGAAAACACTCGCAAGGATAAAGGGCGATGGACGGGCGACCGCCGCTGCCGCGCGCCGGTATGAAAATTAGGATAGCCGATATATAGACAGCGAAGCCGCGAAATGTGCGGCGACGGAGAACGAGGATGGTATACGCTGGGGAAAAGCGGGGGCGTTTAGACGAGAGAAAAGGACAAAGACAGAAGAGAGAAAGAGAGAGAGAGAGAGAGTGAGAGGGAGAGTGAGAAGTCGGACGGTGGAGGTTGGAGGGTGTCGAGTGGAGAACCCGTTCTGGGAGCGTGGATGGTAGCGGAGAGTCCCGAGCGAGCTGTTTGCAGTTCCTTCCACAAGCCTCCAGTTTGCATTAGTTTGCATACGTGAGTGAAAGTTTAAAGTTTAGTAATTTAAACAGCCGCGCGGGCTGTCCCTTTTCCGAAACGCTGGTAGGTTATATGTATATGTATATGTGTATATATGCGCGTATATTATATACGCATACGATGGTGGTACGCGTATGAACTTGCACGGAATGCATTTTCCGTCTACGAATATTCAAGAATGTCCGTCCCCGTTGGGATTCACGTTGGGACCCCATCCACCCGCTTGTCCTTTTGCTCTCGCATCTTTTCTCTCCCTTTCCCTCCCTCCCTCTCTCTTTATCAGCGCGTTTCAGTGAAATAACAAAAATTCATCCGCCCTCCTCGTGCCTGGGCTTTTCCCTGACCGATTACTTGAGCCTCGAGTCAGGAATATATACGGCTACGTGAATAATGCTCTTTTTAGTCGGAGCACTGCAGCAACTATGTTAAATCCTATTATTAATAATGGTAATTTTGATGTGGCCTTTATGCTGATAAAATTGCTGTAATAGCACGCTAAGTTGCTACGGCTATCATGGAGAAAATTTTCTAGCAACTAGAGAAGCTTATTATTAATGAGATAAGTAATTTTCTCTAGCGTTTGAACTTATTTCTTAATAAACTAGTAGCCTTGTGTTAAGAAAGAGAGAGAGGGAGAGAGAAAGAGAGATAGCGAGCTTGTAATAGCTTTAAAAGGAATGCAAGAAGTTTTAATTAGAACCATAATAAAATTTGTAAACATGAATATATAAATTAAGCATCTTATATTTAAGTTATTAAAGATCTTTTCTCGATATATTATCTAACTAGC
This sequence comes from Aphaenogaster floridana, assembly GCA_003063835.1. Taxonomy (NCBI): domain Eukaryota; kingdom Metazoa; phylum Arthropoda; class Insecta; order Hymenoptera; family Formicidae; genus Aphaenogaster; species Aphaenogaster floridana. The sequence continues at coordinate 86,678 of NJRP01000237.1, read as the reverse complement.
ATTTTTGCCCGCGCTTAGCGCGGTTTCATCCTTTATATTTAAGTTCAGCTTTTTAGCCCGCGCTTCACGCAGTGATTTTTTTAGACCGTAGACGGTGTTTTTTCCACGAATAGTAACATTTACCCGGAAAAAAATGAGGAAAAAAATGAACCTTTTTCTGAAAACTTTATATGGGGGCCCCTTGACCCCGGGCTCCCAGCCCTTCAAAAAACCGTCTACGGTCTAAGTTAGAGTATCATGAGAAAGTATACCAAAATTGGTGGTTTTACATTGAAAACTGTAGTTTTGCATAGCGGACAAACATACATACATACATTTATTTTTATATATATAGATGTATTATTAAGACTTTTCATTATACACGGTAATAATTCTTTGCGTGGAAAGTATATGTGTTTATCAGAGCGTAAAATTTTCACAGTATAAGCATACTTGGGCAGATATTTTAATGAGATGTTAACGCTTACATCTCTGTTTTTCGAGTTTAGTAACTAGGTGAATTACACATCTATATACATCTATGTATGAAATCACCTTTTCTCTGCGCGAGACAATACTGTGCAATAAGAAACGTATAACATCGTGTATAAGAATTTCGGCTAATAACACTCGCGTTTGTCTCTTCGCGGTTCGCGAGCACGGTCTCCGCGAAAAACAGAAACTTGCTCGCTCTGCTGTATAGACCCTCTCTCCACCAGCACGACTTTTTCCCGGTCGTCTTCCCTTTTGCCTCACGCACACGCGAGAAATCGCACACGGACGTACAGAAGCGTACAAACGTTGTCCTTTTGCTCGCGACTCCACCACGATACCACTTTCAAGCTCGTAGTCGCTCATCCTCCGATCGTTCGTACCCCCGTCGCGCGCATCACCCACTTCTGGTTTCCCCCTCGACGCATATCTACGACGTGGTTATTTTTCGATAGAGGATTCGACATCGATACGTTATACCCTCGCGAATACATTACCGGGTTGCCGAGCAATATACGCACACGAATGCATTACGCCCACCCACAATCCGCCGGTGCTCGACGGGTATATACGCGATTGTGATTTACGATATCGCAAACTACTTTCGAAAGCGCGTCCGAAAATGCGCGGTGGTTGCATTAAATTTCTAAACAGCGGCATGACCGCGACTCGTCGACGCTGTCTGCCGTCGTTGCTGCAGACGCGCGGCTGCATGAAGAGGATATCCCTTCGAGCGACTTACCCGGCAAACAAGTTATTTCCGTAAAATGCGGTAAAGTGGATTTTATACTCACCAAATGCAAGGAAGAAACGACATTTGCGCGTGATTCTGCATCGATAAATCGGGATTTTTATATCTCTTTTAAGTACGCTGCGATATTTGTGTATCTCTTAGAAAATAATATCTACGATGTCAATGTTAAATTATAGATAAATTCTCATTTGAGCTTTATTTTTATAAAATATACAAAATTAATAGATAGAATTTATAAATCAAACTCCAGAGATATATCGCTTAATAATTTAGACGACAAATACTCACATTTTATTTCTGTCATCTAATATGTAAATTTTAAAAAATTGTTTGCTAAATACAGTCTTGGGTTTATACAATTGTTTTTCTTATGAACAGAAATAATCTAATCTCCTTTTTTACATTATAAATTATTGTAACGGCAATTGCAACGGCGTGTGCATCATATAATCAGGGAACAGTTTGCTCAGCTTGGAAGTGATAGGGTGAAAATAGGGATGAGATGCCGGTTGAAAATTATTTATGTGAAGAAAATCTTGAGAGCGGAGGAGTGCATTCCTCAAGGGAGGTATTTCACGAACACCGGGACCTTAGGTGCAAATTGAAGGAGGGAAAAGCACGTCTTGGCATGCTCGCTATTCGGAGAGGCTTGTTGCGATTAGATTTTCATCGTATCGCTTTTTTTCGCTATAAAAAAATTAGTTACAATATATGCGCATCGTCTTTAATTTGGATCGGATTTACGTCAAACAAGATTATATTAACTATCTACAAATAAATTACTTGGCAAGAAAAAAAATGTACATCCTTAAATTAAAATTATTAAATTATATTAGTTAACAAAATTGATTTTATAATTCTCCAAGAAAGACTCATTAATTTTTTTCGAAGACAGCGGTATTATAAAAAGGAAAAAAATATTAATTTATCAGATATATTTTTATAAAGCCGGCATTTTTATTGCTATTTTGCAATAATGCAAAATGTTAAAACTGAACAAACAAGACCTTGCAAATTTATATTAAAGCCAAAAGTTTTTACGCAAAACTCTATATTATATTTCTCTCTTTACAGATTTTCATTATTCATACAGTTCCTACTTCTTGAAATATTTCGTATATTATAGATATGAAATATTTCAGGTATTATCATCTTAGAAACCAGTTACGTAATACAAACATATTATCATGCAAAGTATGGTGCAAGAAACTCGCCATATGTGTGCTGCTTTGCATACACAAAAGTTGCCCGTCGAATATGCATAGAAGTAGGATAATAACGTGTGATTTATTTTACAATACTACAAAAATAAATATACCATTAATAGAAAACGTGTTATCAGGATGTAAATAGTAATTCAATTTAAATAATAGATAATTTTCGATAACATCTTCTAATTTAGCATTATCAGCTCTAGCTACATGCAACTTCCTTCAAAAGAATCGCGTATCAAAGGCAAATGGATCGTTTCCCGAGATAATCCACGATAAACTACGCGGCGAACGTTTTTATCGCGGTCTTCCTCCTAGTCCTCTGTTTGCATTTAATTTTACGATTTTCTCAAGGATACACCGTTCGCTCCGATTTCTAACACCGGTGGAAAAGCACACCGAATGTACGGCCGTTACGGGTACGTGCGCATCAGCCGGTACCACGCCGTCCATTTCCGGTGTCTGGATAGCTCTGCGTTTGTAGCTTAGCTAGAGCCCGCCCTACTAACGACGTCGTCTCGTTGTCGTCCTTTCGCCACTTCGAGGACTTCGAGCCAGCATCCCGTTGCATTTACCGCTGATCCTGGATAGTTCCAGATTCCATGGGACTTCGTCTCTGTGCCGGCAGACAATTTCACTCTAGCCAAAATTGCCCTCGGCCTCCCAATCTCCAGCTAATTTCATAGAGACGCGCATCAAAGTCTGACAAATTAACGGCTTGAGCTTATTACCTGTCACAGCGTAATTACACATATAAGGATTAGGCGGACAGAATAGACATTCGTCGCTTCGGATCGCGTCGCATCGCATCTCATCGCGCGCGTCAAGATTTGCTCGACGTGCTCACGAATACGATGGTAATAACACTAAAAATAATAATAATTTTTATCACGTCGTGAAAGAATGTGGATTCCAACGACAAAATTCCATTTTTCGCTATTTTCACGAATAATGATAAAAACGATAACGCCAGTAGCTGCTTTTATTGCTCTATGAAAAATGTGTACTAGCGTATTAAGACTCTGCTATTCACGTAGATAACAAGAATAATGATGAAAGATAATTAATATTTATATAGTAGGAAATATAAGAGAAAAGATTCTTTATATTAAAGAAAGAATATAATTGCTTAACTAATACTTTGCAATAATTTTCTCACAGAAAAGTAAAGAGTAACATGGTAATATATAAAATTGCGACGTACACCAATAAAAATGGCATTTACACGGTTCGGCATGTATCTATCGTTTTCCGATCACTTTTCATTTGGTAGTCGTTAGTCTCTGTACGACTTGAGTTATTTTTTCGAACTAGTTTCATCGTCAAAAACATTCTCGATCGAGTTTGGTTGAATCGGTCCGCGGTGCCAAACCAACCAGGACATTTCTGTGGTCGATGAGGATAACGAGTTAAAGTTCAGCAAGCTGTTTCTGGCCGTGTGAAGTAAGGTCTGATTAGAATGCGGATGAGGTCGATCGGCTCGTAGCGGTGAACATGTATATTCAACACGGTTTCCACGAGAGGCATTGGAAAATCGATTTCATACCTTAAAGCTTGCTCCTCGAAGGGCAGTGTTAAATAAAAGTACGCAAATTGATTTTAAAGCGTCGTTAAAGCGTTTTAAAGGAACGTAGACAAGAGCGTCGCATAATTAATAATGAACGAAATTTTAGTAAACATTTTGCAGGAGTTATAATTTCTAATTTATTTTCTAATACCGCGCATACGTTATTCATTTAGGTAAATTAATTAATTATATTTCACGATGGAAACTTTATGGCTTGGAATAATGCAGTAGCAACGAAAAATTACTTTACATATGCGCAAATATTAAAGTCACTAAAATTAATATTCGAAACATCTTATTTTAATACTAATTGTAAGACTATTAAATAATAATAGAAATGATAAAATCACTCGATTCATATAGATATATATTTCAAAATGATTACATGCGTTCTTATGAATATAATTAAGTTTTAAAGTGTATTATTATCAATACATATATACATATTTCGAATAATCCCCAATAGAATCATGAAATTATAGAGACTTATTGTCACACAAAAATCTATGATTATACATAATATTTCTTTGTTACCACATACGTGTGTTCAATAATCTGGACAATTTGTTTTATATGAAAGCAGGAAGAAATTCTTACCTAAGGTTATCACATGTCACGACGTTTTGGTGTACTTGAGCGACTCGAGGCTGAAGTACCTGCCAGACCGTCTTCGTGGACTGCTCGACTTTTATCGCTGTTATCGAACGTATATACTTTATAGATTGTATCCAGGCACAATGTCGAGATATATCTCGGCAGAATGTCGTTACCTTTCGCCATACGAGAGTGAGGTTTCCATTTGCGCCTTTCAACGAATTCTGCAGCGGAGTATTTCACGCTTGCTGCGTTTTTCTTTAGATGTTCGGTCGACCTTTATTCTCTTCCCAGAGCACTAGTCAAAAGTCTTCCAGTATCAAACGTGTGCATTCACAAAGTGCATAGGAATCGCGATTGACGCTACAAATCCCTACTTCACACAAGAACTTTTATGTTATCACGATGGTTGATAATCGATTCTATTCAACCATAATATCTACAATTATTCTCGCGAAAAACAAAAGCAACAGCATTTCGATATAATTTGCCTTGAATTTTATATTTGCTTATGATCAAGACAGCAATATATTACAAGTTATAAAAAAATTATTTTGAAATATTTATTTTTGAAGAGAGATTACGTAACGTTAGGCCCTGCGCACAATGGAGGAATATTAGATATTAGGAATAGGAATTAGAATTTTAGAATCAGTTTCTTCAATGAACACTATAGATAAATAATAAGTTATGTTGTGTTTTTTTCGTATAACACATTTATGTCTTATATCTTATTAATATCCATTGTGCATTACGTTCAATATTCATTGAGAAAACTGATTCTAAAATTTTAATTCCTATTCCTAATATCTAATATTTCTCCATTGTGCGCAGGGCCTTAGGTATGATTATAATGGAGCATAATATTAACACAACAATAATTTAAGTTTACACTTGAAAACGTCTGTAATAAACATAAAAGAATCTGGAATAACATTATAAAATATATGCAAATTGACTTAGAGTGCTTTAGTGTGTGTGTGTTAATATCACAAAAATAATATCATAATCATAATATCTATGCAAATTAAATCTAATAACATTAATGTTTATTAAACGCATTTTTAAATTATACGGTTAATATTTACATTTTTAACGACAAAATCTAACTGAAATTAAAATATTTTCTTAAATATTACTCATGATACCATATTATTATCTGGAATTTTAAAATTTATAAAGTTCCTTCAAAAAAAGAGAATAAAAATAAAAAGCGTGCAGGAAAGATTCTCTGCGTGGCGCAGAGGGATAGTACGTGGAAACAATGAGAAGAAAGACGGGCGGATTAGAGGAAGGGATTATAACGTCGGAAAGCGCTTATTACGCGTTGCGACACGGTATTCTCTCAAGCGCTTAATATTATAAGTAAATCTAACAATTTTAATGACTTGACAAGATTATTAATAACAATAATAACAATTTTGACGATAATAATCGCAAGAGTAACTTTTAACTAGCGCGCAAAATAAATTGGACTGAGAGTCAAGATTAGGATTACATAATGACGTAGATAAAGTCGTAGGTGGTACAAGACACAGCAGACAGTAAAATGGAGGCAATTAAGGGGAAAAAGTCCAAGGATAAATATCGTTTGTGTCGACTGCGCGCTCATACACACACATACACGCAGCATCCGAGAAATTATTGCGTGATTACCGTGCGACCCGTTTGTTAAGCGATCGGAACAAGTATACCGAAACTATCCGACGGAGCTCCCGCTGCAGCTACATTCCCTTAATCGCCGCGCACGATAGCTACAAAATAATCTTCCCCTTAGTATTTCTCCCGCGAATTACCATTCCTGGCCCACATTCAACGATCTCATATCGGTAGCAATATCGGCGCGCCCTCGCATTATTCGTACCCGCTCTCCTGCATTCGGGTTTTGCACGATCACGCAAATCGCCGAATTATTCCTCGACCGAGAACCGTCGGCTCCGTCGGACTTTACTATTACGTATATACACCCGGCGCGCTCCTTTAAGTTCTCCTCTCCCACGATTTTAAACCCCCAACCGAACCATCATTCTCGGCGAAGCGTGACTCTCATTTGCCGACTCTCATTTTGTCGCCATTGCATTTACGATATTTTATCGACGGCCACAAATAGCTAGCCGTGATACCCGGACGAGTATCTCGAGCTCAAAGGGCTTCTCAGGGCGCAGGTTAGCTGAAATTTGCACCTCGCTTTCGTGTCGATAAAACTGCTTTCTCGCCGTCGACCCGACCTCCTCCACCCACGGAACGTTAAGAGGAGTTTTAAAAGCTCGAGCGTCACTTCTCTGAAAGAAGCCGTAGATTCAGATTTTTCTTACGCTGGCAGAAGATTGGTCTCCGATGCGCGTCTAAAGAGTCCGCGAACTAGATGAACGCGCAAATTGCTTCAACCCAATTGCTATAATTTACGTAAAATGATCTTGAAGTGTTCATCAAACTCATTAATGATATCCGTTTTAAATAAATTAATAACAACTTTGATGTGAAGCTTGTATTTATAAAACATATTAATTAATGTATGTTTAATAACGTAGACCAGAATCAATAAAATAATATTGATTTAGTGGTTTTTTTAGAATATTATTGTGTTGATAATTATATATATATCATAAAAGTTACTATAATATATTATATCATTTATATATGCAGCTTTAAGAGAAGCAGTCGATATGTTCGAGAGAATAGCTTTGCCAAAGATTAATTCTGTATGCACAAGGTTGAGAATTAATAACAAAGCCAGAGAGAGTGCTTGGTGATTCGGCGACCCGCACCGTGTTTTACAGGCACCACGTCGTCAGTTAAGGGGTTAAGCGAATTACTGCGCTACACCAACTTCGTTTCATCTGTGTTAGCGCACTCGACCGAAAGCATCCACGAGAGGTATAAATCTGCATTGTATCTCTTGCAAGGAGAAGCACAATGAGTACGAACGAGTGAAAACGAGCGTCGCAAAGAGAATGATAGAATGGTAGAATGACCTCTTGAACGAAAGTGCAACCAGTAGTACATGCAAATATTGTTTGCATTATTTCATCTTCATAATTATAATTTTATCTTAATAATATTTCATTCCTTCTAGCAAGCATCTGATTCAGATTTGCATTATCTCATAATTAATTAACTTGTTATATTTACTTAAGAAGAACAGATATTATTTCAAAATTAATTATTTTCAGAATGATACTACATTCTTTAAAAATATTTTATGTATAAATGAAGAAATATTTTATGTATTAATAAAGTACAACATGAAGTATATCTTACTTTTATATTTTTTGCAAAAAGGAGGATTGAATGCCACTAGCATATTATATTAAATAACTTACTGTAACATAATATTACTGTTAGAGATTTACATTCAAGTAACTTGGAATTTTTGCTCGAAATGTCACTATTAATCTATATAATTTTAAATAAAAGAAAATTAGAAGCAAAGACAGAGCCATTGTCTTTATAGTGAAATCATTGTGTTTGCCAAATGTCTTTCATTTTACGATTTTTATTTCGAATATTTTCTCCTTAAATACAATGTTAGTTTGACGCGCTTTATGTGCTTCGCTCCAGGGAACAAACGAAGTTTAGTCTATTACGGCCGATATTCCCGTCGTGTAATAACACCGACCAGGTAGATTGCATCACGTGCACAAGAGTCAGGAGTAAGCACGAGTGGGTCCGTGCAAGCAATTAAATAAACGTGTTTACCTACTTGGCAAGGCGACATAGTGCGAGTGAACGTTAGTAATAATTGTGTCCCGTCGTAAACACGCAGTAAAATATCGTGTAGCAAGACCGTCCGGCCTGGGGGAGTCGTGGGAGCATTGCAGAGCAAGTGGAAGGCGCGGGGTTGCCCCGGAGGTAATGGGGCTGGTAATAAAATGCCGACGGGTCTAAGGAACGAGAGAGGCGCAAGAGTGAGGCGCTTGGGAGCGACTCCAGTTGTTGAAGAGACGAGGCACGGGGGATGAAACATGCGTAGGGGTGAGGAGAGAAGTGACGAGGGGCTACTACGAAAGAAAACGGTAGAAAGTCTCGAACGAAAAGGACGAAGGGGAGCTCAGGCTGGCCGGGACGCTGACGCTGTAAGAAAAAGAAAGGGTGGGCCGGTAACGGAACGGGGTGCTCGATGTCGGTAATACCGAGAGGGGTAAAGAGGAGGAGTTCGAGGTGCAAGGGCGGCGAACGGCAAGTACGAGGCAACAGCGAGTTGTAAGTGAACCGATATAAAGGACACTCACGATCCCCTCGTAAAATATTATACGGCTACGTGTCGTTCGGCGATGGGGGACGTTTTTTCGCGTGATAACTTCGTCGCTCATCCGCCCTGACCCGCCGGGTCGCATCCTTGCTCGATGCTATCCACCTCGACGTACGTTCGGCGCGACGAACGGTGTATAACACGACAGGGTATCTCGCCAATCTTGTGGATGGTTCCGACATTGATACAGAACCATCCTGTCTCGAACCACCATAGTATTGCTTCACCCTTTCCACCGTGCGACGCCGATACATATACGTATATGCGCTCGTGCAAAAGGTCTGTATCTGTTGTACAACAAGAAGCGCGATGACGAACTCAATCAGGCAAGAAGAAGGTCTTTTGCGAGATTTTTCCTTGGGTCGGTCAGCGTGCACTATCATGTGCTTGCCGTTCTTGTCGCGTTCGTTTTATAGTTCATAGCAAATGCGACGCCACAAGATGAACATTAACTCAGGACATATATACATATATATACACACACATACACCACATATATATATATATATATATATATTATATATATATATATAATATTACGATTAAATTAACTACTTTTGAAGTGTAAATAGGAAATGTGAATTTGTATTATGCTAAGTTGTAATAGTTTGGCGCAACGAATATACATCTTTGGACACATTTATTCTAATTATATTATGTATGGACATATATTTATCTTAATTATATTTAATTGTATCTAATTATATCTAATTATATAATTTGATATAATTATGAGTTATAGATAGAATAGATAGAATAGATTTATAGACAGAATATTGAATGTGTATATAAAATGTATTCCATAAAATCATATTTATGTATTTTTTAGCAAATTGAAAATATAAAATGATGTAAACCCCGTATTGTTATAAGTAGATTTATAAAATGTCTATTTTTATTCTCTTTAGGACACAAATTAATAATAGGAACAAGTAATAATAAATGTTTACCGAGGAAGTAATTAGTTGAAAAAGAATTTATGTTTATAAGAATCTATTTTTCGATATATTGTCGCGTTGACACCTAATTTTCAACATTTTTTTTGAGACAGCAAAACAACTTAAAAACTTAAGATATAAATATGAACGTTGAGTTAAACAGAGATTTAAATGTGATTAATAAAAACATAATGTACTTGACTGACGTGATTGCGTTGGACCTTTTTTACATATCACTAAATCATTGCAAGAGCCGTGGCATAAACGTCGCAGCTTGGATAGAAGCAACGTTTATAGCGCCCGGAACTTCTGTAATTACACCCATCAAACGCAGAATGGGTCTACTATCTAGCTGTTAGCTTAGCTTGCAAAAAGCAGGGTTGGTAGAAAAACGCGTGCCGCAAAAAGAAAACTGCTTAGATTATAATTAAATGCCATAAGACAGCTTTATCTTTGACAAAAGAAATTGATCTGTTAATCTGTTCAAGATTACAAAACGTAATATACTGTTTAAAGAAAATCAGTGAGCAATTAGCGAATAACATTGCGCGCGACTGTAATGCAATAAATTAATAAAATTAGTTCATTATTTGTCAAGTATTTTATCTTTCTAAGAGCAATTTTTTAAATATATGTTATATGCACATATTTTTAGCCTGAAAGAAATTATTTTTTTAAGGTGAAATTTCGTATTTAACAACTTCATTTACGAGTGGAACCTGTAATGAAATTATGCCACCTTTTTCACCTTTTCTTTTATTCTGCGCACTCTGTTGTGAACGCTGCTGATAACGCATTTATTTATTTATTTATCCCAGTTGCATTCACAGAGATTATTAAATGTTACATAACTGCGATGCTTTGTTATTTACATCCATATATGTACACTATTTTTAGTTGACAGTCACATAATAATACATTTCTTGCCGAGCTAGTAATTGACCTCGGCATTGAATGGCACCGAGCGCTTTCACAAAAACGTTACAACGAGAAGCCAATGCAATAACGAGGGCTTGTGGAAAATGATGCAATTCGTTACTGCACAAAGTGACCTAGCATTCTGGTCCTAGGGTCCTTTATTCGGCCGTGTTTTCTTCATGAATATGCACTTGGGTGTAAACCTCAATCGCATTTGCAGCGACAAAAGAAAAGTACGGGTCGCTGGCAAGGTGCTTAAGAAATATACGTGATCATAATGCACGTGTTACGAGACAGCCATATGTGTATGTGTGTGTGTCGCGTTATCTTAAAATGCGCACGACAATACAACGTATGAATTAAAGAGTACTGTACAGTTATCAGTAGCTTCAGGTTGCGTTTAGTAAAAATATCAAGCTTCATAATGTAGATTGTTGATAATGCATGATATAAAATAATGGCGAACAAATAGTGACAAACGGATCATATTAAATTTGAGAATCTGTCGTGTTTTCAGAAATGCATAAAATCGTAGCTTGCAAACGGAACATCAGTAATTGCGATTGTAACATATAAAGCACAAAAAGCATATAGCGCAATGTAATCATAATATGCATCGAAAATGATGACTGCCTCCGTTATCAAAATCGGAAGCCACCACTTTGCAGAGATTAAAATTAAAATGGATAATTAGTCGGCAATAAAACGGAATTAAATTCTTAATTCATCTTTTATAATACTTTCAATATGTCAATAGTTGTTAAAGTTATTTAACAAAACTTACATATTATTCAATGAAATTTATTATTTAATAAAAATAATTGGTTTTTATGTATAATGAATAATGTTGCAGAATAAAATAGAAATAAATCGTTTATACTCAATTATAATGTTTAATATAGCAATGCAAAACACAACACACACAACACACACACACCCAGAGATAATTAAAAGATGATATCTGTTTTTGAAAATAATACAATATTTCAATGTGATGTAATTTGATATATTTTTTATAATATGTTATAATAATATAATATCTTATAATAATATCTAAATCTAAATATATAAATATTGAAACATTCTTTTATATATTTTTTTAATTAACTTGAAGTAAATATTATTAAAAACAAGCAATAAAACTCCTCTTCGCCAGTAAATAATTAACAAATATTGTTAAATATTATTACAATTTAATTTAAAAGTTGACCATTGAAATACTACACATTATAAGGCAAGAAGACAGTGTTTCAATTAGATATTATACATACATCATTACCGTCCTAATTTCCAAAATATTATTATGAGCAAATGAATAACAAATATATCAGCTATCGATTTATCCATATTCTTTGGAACCAGAATTGTTATTACATACGCAAATGTATGTACATCGAGTCGACTTCTAACGTATCGAAAAGGATATATCGTAGTTATGTATTCGTAGTTTGATAAAATTTTATTTCTGACTGCAGTATTAGAATAAAGGAGTTGATCCGTATTGTTCCGCTTTTTTTACGATCTATCATATACGTTACGATACATATTGCAGCAATATAGTAACTATAGATAGATCCTCGTCGTTATTCAAAACGGATATACGAATATAAGTCATAGGCGAATAAACGTTGCGCACAAACGATTGAATTAATCGACTAGATTTGTTTCGCTCGATTGCGTTATCTGCATCGAGTACCTAATAAAGCGTTACAATATTATTGGCTGATCGAGTAAAAGACTATGAATATTTATAACGGAAAAAAAGATTTACTTGTAATTTTTACACTAGATTCATGCAATGAAATTTCATGTACGAGAGAAGAATATTTTTATTGCAGAACTTTTGTCTGCCTTGCGATAAAGTTGATTATTGCTTTCATAACAAATCCATTACAATATTCAATATTAACCCTCAGTGCCTACACTTCAAAAAAATCCCTATCTACCCATACTCGGGTATTCCTAACCCGCGTTTTCTTTTGCTTGTATCTCGGGTTGTAATGCATCGATTTTAATTCATTCTTTTTTTTAAATCGATTGTTTAAAGACTGAAAAAAAAGAATATTTGAGTGAGAAAGTCAAGAAAGTCATGATACAAAAGATATTTTGCAATAAGTAAAAAGGGATCGGAAAAAATGTCGCAACTTTGAAAATCGGCCGGGTTACGCTAACCCAGTGTGGGTACTGAGGGTTAAGACTCCAGATTGGTAGGACTAGCAGTTAACTGCAATCTTTCTGTTGTGAAAAGGATTACCGATTATGAAGTCAATTTGCATTAATGTATAATAGAATAATTTTAAATTTCGCCAAAATTTGCGTTCTAATTATTTCTTTTTAAATCTTGCTATCATTATATGTTATATATACTCACATTTAACTAATAAATTAAAAATTTATTTTTAACATAATTTTAATTTTAATACATATTTGCTGGTTTTATCTTTCTTAATTAAAAATGCAGAATTTTGTGTTCTAAAATTTTTTGTATCAAAATTATATTAAATGTATTACAAGAAATATTAATAATTTGAAAGAAAGTCTCATCATCTCTAGGTTTTGTTTGTCGAGTAGAGCTCTGTGCTTTTCTACAATTTACCGTTTTATTTTTTCTACTTTTTAGCAGTCTTGCACTTTTCCATCGAACAGCGAGTTTCCGGTGCAACTTATTCTACGAAATCGTTTAGGTCTGAGTACGTAATTGCCGAAAGCTCGCTCAGAAACGCCGGGCGATCTAAATTTAAGCTTTCGTGATCCCTCTAATAAACTTACGCTCACATTCGTCGCCGTACAACCGCCTCACCGATGCGGTTACGGTATTACCATAAGGATGGGAGAGTGGGGTATTTGTCTACGATGTGTAAACTGTGGATCGCGGTATGTGTTCAATGATCAACCGCCCTTCTGAAAGTCTAATAGCTCGTCGCGCACCTAGAGATGGTTGCCATAGGCAACCCAGGTGGGAGGAAGCGCTTCGCTAGAGTTACTCACCACTGCTTACAACTCAGCTCTACCGACTAGCGGAGATTGTCAGGCTGCATCTGGTTTACTACGAGATTTCCGGCGGCTCTGATGGCGTCGCTGGAAACTATCAACTTTGAATTTCCTGCTAATTTCGCATACAGTTCCGCCTTTTTCACTCCCAACGTTTACGCGTTTGCCATCAACGCTGTTGTTGAGTTTTATCCGATATATAACGTATATATCTCACAAACTTCACGGAGTTATAGTTGTTTTTATTGTACTGTTACATATTCATTAAGCCGTCCGTCAAGAATTCCAAATCGAGTTATCTTTCTAAAATTCAAGAAATGTAACTAAAAATATACATAACACCTGCGTCGCTGTCAGATGCCTCACATATTTCAACCAGATTGATAAATATATAAAATTTAGTACAAGAAATGTGTAAAAAAAAATTCTGCCCGAACATAGCGTATCGTCGAATAGTTATTTCTGCAAATAATTCTGTAGCAGTTTTAAGTACTATATGCGATTCTCTCTTATTTCAATAAATCATGACGTGGAAAAAAGTTAATTGACATTATAATGTCAGGCGGAGCAGGTGCGCAAATATCATTAGGCTTAACGCTAAATCAACTTGCGGCATTGTTTATGCGCCATAGAGTGTTGCATATGGTGCTTCGAGCTGCGTATTGGTAAATGAAGTTCGTGAAACTTCCACGTACGTACGTAAACAAATATCATTAACGTGACTCGTGCGTCAACCGTTTCAACGACAATGTGTACAATCGTTCTTGTACACATAATATACGTAATTAAATCCGCCACATTGTCCTGGAAAATGAAAATTTAAAGCTGACGTAAATCGAAACGCATTTACATTTTTAATGGGCGAATTTTTGCAATAGCAATGCAATAGGGTTTTTAATATTTGCCTGCATTATGCCTCATAAACACTGATTGCAGCTATACTTATCCTCGCTTCTATTGTGCGTTGAAATCAATCAAATGTTCGCCGAGACATAGTTCGGAATATTGGTGATCGAATTATAACGTTAATACGAATTGATTGGTAATAACCTATTTTCCTATAGACCGAGCAATATTTCACTGTCGGGCGAAGCTAAAATGTTAATTATCTGAACCGGACGTTGATCCTCTTCGTTAGCACTTTCGCTGACATATGCAACTAAAATTTGAAACATATGACATAATACTGCATAACTGGCATTATTCAAAACCAGTAAGTTTCATCAAATCAGCCAACTAGAAATTTTGATGATAGTAACAGTAATGCCAATAACTTAGCAAAGGTTTCAAAAATGATTAAATATCTGAATATGAACAAAAATATTAGCAATTAGAAAAATATAAAAAGTTTTAACTCTTTATTTATATAAATATATGTAAATCTATTTATATATATTTGCATAGATAATATAAGAAACGTTAAAGATGAAATCATAATACACCTATCTGTATTCAAAAAAGCTGTTAAATCTATTAAAGATTATAAAAAAATATTTGAGTATGTACAGAAAAATATAGTAGGACATTAAGAGTAAATGATTTTATTAACTATTAAATGTGTTAGAAAATTTTAATAGTATAATTTAAAGAACGTGAGAGAAGTATATAACATGTTTTATTTTTGTATATTTAAATAAACTTGATTTATTTTTGTTTTTTTTATTATTAGTTAATAACGATTTATAGACTTTTTCATAAATGTTCTAAATATTCTCACAGTGGTCTGTAATACGTCCGCACATAAAATCGTTGGAAGTTAATCGCCTAAAAAAGTTTAATCGATAGTGTCCATGCCGAACACATAAATGCAGCAAAAGCGGAATCGATATTTTCCAATGCTCGTAAAGCAGGATATTCTGGTGATAAAATCGCGGTTTATTGCGGATTCGTTTATAGTCGGTGGAAAGCCGCTCGGTTTGTACGTTAGGAAAGAGGTTTTGCGCGAGTCAAGTTTTACAGCATTAATTAGAATTGTGTATTGGCTTTTTGAATCTCCTGAGTGAATCGTCTAATTTAATTTCTCCACAAGCCCGACCTAGCACATTTCTGCGGTATTTCCTTGAAATTCAGATAAAATATGAACATCCGCGTGTCTCATGGAGCAAAAGCAGCATGTTTATTTATGAATGATTTATTGCGAATGCATCAACCATCCCGCGTACAGCATAGAGAAAAAATTGAATGGCAAATAGAAAGATGCGGTGATGATAACTGTTTGAATGCACTTGAATGCGCAGAATATCTACTATCTAGATTACGACGCATTGAGAAAACGACGCTTTTTACTGACGTTTCAATCACAATTATACGTTGCTGATTGTTAAGCACACAAAAGCGAAGTAGTACATTGGAAGCATGTAATTTAGCACGTTTTAGCACGTAATAATATTACGAAAAAAGCTTCGAGCCATAAATCAAAGTGATAAGCAAATCGAAATTGTATGCGTCAAGAATGCAAGATTAAAGACATCGTTATTTTCAAATATGGGAATCATTAAAATAAAATCTAAAATTGATATACAATTAACAGAATATTTTTATATAAAACCAAATAACTTATATAATTAATGAAAAAGCTCCGATACTTTGCAATTGTATCTCTGATCGCATACGAAAGGAATGATCAACGATCTAAATGAAACTCCTGTAATGCTACATAGTCGGATAAAATTTCTGTTTGAAGCGTCTGTTTTCCCGTAACAAGTTCCAAGCGTTTATCGAATACGGTGCGAAACAGCTTTGTCGGGTATATTGCCTGGCATAAAAAGGAGTGAAACGCGCGATTGGGGTATTCGAGGCGTACAATGTATCCCTTATCTATATTCAAATTACATTCTTTCATAAGTGTTTCCGTAGCATATTCGCTACTGATCGAATGTTAACCATGAATAGATACGAATTACGCACTTCCCTTCTTGCTTCGTCTATCAAACACTCGTATTCGCGTCTCTCCCCTCGTCTTGTATAACGCGTGACGCATAAAATTCAATATCTCAGTTAGTTCGTAATGCATCATCTGTAATTTGCTGTTGCAAATCACGCGAAACAACCGATTCACGTCGTTTATCGTCGCTGGATTAATTACTGTGACGTAATTTCGCAGCAGTCGTCGTCACGCCACGAATAAAGTCACGTCGGAATTCATCCTTTCCCTTCTCCTTCCCGACTTGTTCCTCGGTGAATTAAAGAGCGTCTGACATCTTAATTGAATCTCTATTAAGCGGATCCTGTTTTCCAGAATCATTATCGAAGAACTTCTGCTGCCAACATTCAGAAGCGAGAGAAAGATAGAGAGATAGAGAGAAAGAGATTCGCTCGAGTTCTGTATAATATCGGCCATAAAACGATTGTCGTCAATGATAACGATTCGCATTGGAAGTATTCGAGTAAGTGGTGGATGGACGAGCACCTTGCACAAAGAGCGCCTCCTTGATTACTCGACAAAAGTTAGCTCCACGATCTTTCCAAGTACACCGCTGCACCTCGACCCCCTCACCCCTTGGTTTGTTCAATCCCTTTCCAACCTCTGCCCTCTGTAGTTTCTCCGCCACTCTCTACTGCTATTAATTGCAAAAGTTCCTCTGATCGGAGACATCGAACGTCGTGCTAAAAGCAACACAAGACCGATCGTAATCTAGCTATCAACGCTGAGATAAAGAAGCGCGTTTTAGCACCATTATTGATAAATAACAGAGAAAAATTTTCTGACGCTATACCATTGAAAGATTTTCTTTTCTGTAAAATGAATATCAAATATTTTTAATTACAGTTTTTCAATAGGCGATTTCTACATCTAGAATATAATTAATAATAAATTTATGATAAAGATAAAAATCTTTCTACAACACTTACAATGATGAAGTGCGTCGTACTATGAAAAGAAGAAAATTATTTAGAACTATTAAACACGATGTGCATAATAATTGAGAAATGAATAGTACAAAACTGCTTTTGGAAATACTCCCGTTTCACAGTTTCGCGAATAATCGTCTTCCCTCTCTTTTTTTCGTTAAACCGTCAGACTCCGGTACCACTCAAATAATGTGCATCAGTCTCGGGCGCCTGGATGTGAAATAACGCAGACATCGATCAATGTCAAAATAAAACAAGAAATCGCACGCGGCTATAAGATGACGGACGAACGTTTAATATAACTTCGATTTTTTTTAAACAAAATCTTTTATTAGAACCAACTGAAGACGTGATAAATAACATCACAAGCTCTGGCTCGGTTTCTCGGTACAATAATTCTTTTAGCAGAAAAGTGAAATATATCGACCTACTCGTGTATGTATGCGAAACGAATTTAAATCTTTAATATAATCCATCGTATATACAAATATCTTTATACAATCTACTTGTATGTACGTGTAAAACACATTAATACATTTGGTGTAAGAAAAATATTGTGTTTTCTTTATATATATTTTATCTCATAAAATGTGGTTTTAGAAGAAATGCATGAAAACTTTCCGATAAATTCATGAAATTATCAGCAGTTTATGCTTGTATCAGAGCATAAAAGAGATTATTTCTGTTAACAAAATAATCGATTAAATATCACGATACACTTATCAAAAACTGATTTTTACGTTTTATCAATCTTCTTCGTAAAATATTTGTATTCATTTAATTTAATATAATATATACGTTGCTCATATTTGTCGAAATGCTTTGTGCAGAATAATCGATTTGCGTAAACAACGCAGCAAGTTTGCACGAACAATCCGTACGAAGCAACCTATTGTATTGTTCTTTTATTAACCCGATATCGCACTACACAGTCGGATAATCTCTTCATCGCATTCACTGAATCAATAAGTTTTGGCAGGTTTTTAATATGTTGGCATTTTTGCGTCTATTAAAAACAAGCGAATCGATAAGCGAAACGTCGATTATTTAATCATGCATCCTATACATTGGAAAACATCTCCCGCGAGAAATGAATAGCGTAACATAGCCGGAATCATGCGTGAAACGATAAAGCCGGAACAACGTTCAGTAAGGTATAAATTATGTTTGCTTAATTTGTGATTAACTTTGAAAGAAGAAAGAGTATTTAATTTTTCGCTGGATTAACATGGAAATTCAATCTCTCGGGGTTCATTTTAAGATTAAATAAAGATTAATATACGACAAAATTCTTTTTTCTTTGGTATTGCAGATAACGTATTATAAACATGTAAGGTTTAACCTAAAACTATTAATTGTACAATAACGATTTTACACGTTATTAAAAAACAATTTTTTTATTATAGAAAAGCCGTTAGAAGAAGAAACATTACTTGAACACATAAAAATACGTATCTGATAAATATCAAAAACTATTATTGCAAACTTATTATAGTTGCTGCTTTAGACTGTACTAATAATGAAATTGTTGGTGCAATACGTATAACATAATGAAACGTAAGCCAAAAGTATTTTATTCATATGTACACAAAGCGCCGGATTTTATAAAATTGTCCCGCGCATAACAATATTTTAATTACATATGGAGCAGCTTTTATATATGGTAAAAAGTATATACGTTTTTGAATCTGAAACGGTTTATAATAAAATTCGCTGAAAATTTGCATATCAAGCGTGCAGGTGTAATGCATATAAAACATTTTGTTCCCTGCGAGATACAGATTATCGTATTTTTCGTATAACGGGTGTTATTAATAAAAATTTAATAATACAACTTGGACAAGTTATTTTTAACTTTAATAGGTTATTCTTTGGTAAATAAAAGAAAATCGTATCTACACATCGATAAAGCTTATAATTTCTACGACGTATCTTAGTAGATCTCGAATTAGCCTTCTAAGTCTTGATTTTTTTCTGAATATTTCAATCTGCGAACAATGAACAATTTCTAAGAATAAAATAAACTACTGCGTATAACGGAGAGAAAAATAGAATCTAACCGTTACCTCACATTTCTCCAGATCCTGTAAGATTCTTCTTTTATGTATTCGCTTGCTGGTACATTACCGGCTTAGAATGGAGACGCGACATACGCACATACGTGCGTGCGTAGTTAGCGCGTATGGACGTTCGTCCTGTCATAGCTCATGGACAGAGGTGCGACGAAACTGCCGGCATGTGATGCCGCGGATACGCTGGAAGCGCAGAGACGTGCTTCGAAGGGTTCCCATCGCATAACGCTATCGCGAAATTTCGCCGTCGTTCCGTGCATCCGTATCGTTCGCGCGCCATTAATTTCATTCCCGCGCTCAAGGATATCCTGTCGACGCCGACAATCACGTCGACGATTTGCCACGTATCTCGCGAATAGCGAGCGAGCATACGCCTGTATACGTACGGAGCTCGTCCGATCGCATCGAAGACGAAGTAGGCTCGTAAGGAATTGGAGTAAGCGCTTTAATTGGATTTGGCAAATGCTGCAGCTGTGCATTCGTTATGCACATCCCGCATAAACATTAGCAGTGATTGTAACAACGAACTTACTAACTAAAACACATTTACCGTTACATATTTTTGTACTGAGTATAAACATTTGTTATATGTATAACGCTTTAATATTGTCAGAATCTAAAACTTGCAGAAAATGAACGAAGATAAATGCATCTTTTATTATAAAATTATAGTTTGTAATCATAATGATAACGCGAGATATTTTCCTTTCCGTAAAAAGTCTTAATCATTGTTTGAAATAAAACTCTGTTTTCAAAACGAAAGATTTAAATATCTCATAGTAACAAATATTATTTAAAACTGTATGTAAAATTCTGAAAAAATTTGTTAATCGAGCGGTTAAAGACTGCAATTCCAATTTAGTAACTTCTCTTACTTTGATAAATACTATTAAAGTAACTTGACTTATTTGCAGTTACCATTTACAATTTAATTTGCTATGGAAAGCTTTCTTGTGAAAAGTAAAAAAAAGAATGAATACCTGGAAAATTCAAATACTTTAGAGATCATATTCTTGCAGTAAAATTTACGAAACAAAAACGATATAGATAAACATAACATAATAAATGTAACAAAAAATAAACATAAATAATATAATAAAAACAATTTAATTATATATATTTTTTGCTAATCAGATATTTTAAAATAATGAATTTAACGATTAAATATTTTAATAACGTAACTTCAATATTTTATTTTTGCTTTATTTTGATCTCACTTTGTATAGTATGAACTCATCAAAATTATATCTATAACTTAATATTTGCGAATTTAGGATTAGTAGGTTAATTGACAAATAGCAAAACAAGCAATTAATTATAGCTCATTTGAATCAATAGATTAATGATTATTCTAAGTAATAAATATATATATAGTATATATTACTATGAACAGTGAATAGTGATAGATAGATTCAAACAGCTATTTGTGACGTACGAATGGAAGAGGCTCAATAATAATTGATGGCTACTGATTCACGATTAATTATCTTGTTATAGATTTGATATAATATGCGATAACTTCCGGTTGTGAATTATCCATACATAATGCAATTATATTATGCTAAATACGTATGAAGAGAAACAGAGAAATTAACATCGAAGAAATAAACATCCATTTGATTTCCGCAGCAAAGGTTTTTCGGCAAAAATACTGACAAATTGATATTGCATTAATGCGAGTAAATATTGCTATTAAAATGTAACATATACCATTTGCTACGATATCAAGATAAAAAACTCGACAAAATCGTGGTACTTTAATGCTAACACGTATTACATTTTCCAATGCATTTGATTCGCAATGAAATATGTACGATCGAAACAACCAATCTTTATCATCCGTTTGCCTCATCTCTGTAGCTCGTTTTACCAGCCGTTTACAAATTATTTCTGACGTGAAATGACAGCTAAGAACTATGCGTTTATTTGCATCGCTGATTTACGGTTTTAATACAGAGATATATTGGTTTGTAATGAAATAGATGTGCCTTACTAGACAGGAAGAGCTATTTCTCTTACTTTTATTATAAGTAAATATGATTTATATCGGAGTCGCCAGGCTATAAAGTGCAAATAAAAAAATGGCGAGAATCTACTTTGCAACGCTATTGTTTGCACTTAAAAATCAAGTGATCTTTGCACAAACCGCACCATGCATTAAAAAATTTAGAATATACTGTATTTAAGATTATTAAGTAATATTAATTAATATTTTCTTGATGCTTTTTTAATTGGATGATTCGCACTTCTTAAGATTAGAATACATTCTGAGCTATATTCTTGTAAGCGAAACGTAAAAGAAGAATAATTAAACAATATTGTTACACTATGCAGTAAAAGTAAGCGTGTCAAGTGGCGCATCGTATACGTTTAAATCGGCTGTGCCTATTCATCAGTAGGCACCAACACCAGTGTTATTCTCCGGAGAGGTATCATAAACTAATATATACATAATAGCATACACTTAGCGGTATGTTCGTGCGGGCATTATTAGTAAGCCACCCATATTATGATGCTTTGCTATATCGTACGTACCACATCGTTCGTACTACACCGTGTTCTAAGGAAGACGTGCCTTATCGCCATGGCGCGCCATTGGTGCGAGCTTCTTACAGTTCGACCTCATCATCGAACTGACCCGGAAGTTCTATATCACGGATGATCGACCGTCGAAGATATATGCAGTCCGCCAAGATGATATTATTGAAACTGTGCCTACTCGACTAGAAACGGCATATCTGGATCTTTCTCCATCGGCAACATGCTCCAATATATCCGAGGACGGCCTGACGTTGTCGACGCCGATGTATCGCCGTAATCTCGATATATATCGTACCATGTGTACCTACATATCAGTACCGGATCCCCTTGCAAGATGCAAGCTGTGAGGACCGGCTACAGCGATACGGCTTCAGCTTTAATAATTCCATGCAGAACATGCAGATACCTCTTCCGAACAAACGTACCTTTTTCTACTTGTTCCTTATTTGCGTAGGAAACGTAAGACATCTTTCACTTGTATTTCAAATGGCCAGCGTATCGATCAGCGTACAGCTACACATGCATTTTCATGAAAAACTGATTAATTGTCAACTTAGTAGAGTATTTCGATCGCGTGGTTCAAGATCAATATCTAGTGACAGTAATTTGCCTCTTTATATGCAAGACATTTCATAAGCCGCGGGATAATTAACATTATGCGCTTCAGAGGATGGCAAACACATTTTTTTCCGTTCAAACATTTTATCCAACCTTACAGTAAGAATTGATTAATATTCAAATTGGAAGCTATAAACCAATCATAAGGCTCTAGTATCTGCATTAAAGAAATATGAGCTAGTTAGTCGATTCTGGAACTTACGCAAGACGGGGGATATCGCTCATTTTAATAACTCCTTCAATCATCGGTGCTATGGCTTTCCTTCGCTCTCTCTATCGATCACGAAATTAATACGGCGTCCCGAGCACGGTTTCTGCGTGACAAAGGGAACGAAAGGAAAAGAACGACGAGATTGGTATCTGTCGCACGGGTGCGAAATTCAAAGGGATTTTGCACTACTTTCAAATAAAAGAGGACAGGTGCAACTATTGACGAGAGCCTGCTGTGATGGTCTCTCCAATTTGCCAGTAGCTTTTTTCGATCAGTGATATTCTTCGAGATATGTTATCTTTTGTCGAATACGCAACTGCGGTCTATGACAAAGCAGTCAAACATTTTGATAAAGGTAGCATTATTTTATTACTTACTTATACAAATAAGCAGAGAGATACCTTAAAAAGAAAATATACTACATACGTATATATACATATTAGTATACACTAATACATATATTATGTACATTATTAAATTTATTTGAGATACTTAATATAGAGTTTAATTTTATCCAAAACATAATCTTTGTAAACAATTCATTGTAGTGCATCAAGATGCTCTATTATAAATTACCTGAAGATAAATAGCTCGCTCATTAAAAAGGAATATAGAACACAAAACGTTACGACCGCCTAGCACTGAACAACAATGAAGAAAATCAATTCCCCGTCTAGATCTTTATCATCCTCCTAACCACCGAGAGATCTCGAGAAATGCCGTCGGATCCGACATCGTATTTTTCAGCGCGTCAAAAACAGGCTGGCACATTTATCCAGCGGGCAGTACGTGTTTGAAAAATTACAGTTACTGGAAAAATAAATAACCGGCCGCCGCATCGCCGGCCCGCCTACAAACGTATATTTTACAGAAGGCCGCGTGATAGTGCCGTGAAAGGGAAGGGGCAGTGTGTGAGGGTCGGAGGGATGACAGAGGGTTAGCAGAGAAGAGACTGAAGGGGAGTGGCATGTATGCGAAATAATTGCGGGATGATAAAGCGTAGTCGACACGAACATACGGCGCGATGGAGAGCGGTGCCGAAGACGGGGAATAGAAAAGCGAGGAAAAGGAAACCAGAAAGATTGACATGCGAAAGGAGGAAAAGAAGTAGACAAAAGGAAGCCGGCAGAAGAGGATATATAACGCCGAGTGGCCGCGAAGGCCGCGTATAAACGCAAATGGTGGCTGACTCCGGTGCTCGTTTCTGCGTTCGTCTCTGCTCTTCCTGTTTCACGTTCTTCGGTTTCTCCCCTTTCGTTTTTCTTTCTTCCTTTTTCTCTCTCACGTCGTATCCCGCCTTAACTGATTTCCGTGTGTGCCGCAATACCTTTATTTCGCTCAGCGAAATCTCTCTATTTTCTCAACGATGAAAACCCCCGCGTATCTTAACTTACGGTGGACGCGGATGTGCCTTTAGAAACTGGGATCGCGAAACGTGACTAAATCGAGTATCGTAAAACATTCTGGTATATCGGCGAGTAACGCCCGACGAGGGATCTAAAAAGAGAGAGAAAGAGAGAGAATAGAACTCTCGAAAAAGGATTCTACCTGAATCTTTTACTACCATGCACCATGCAGCACGTGGTACATAACAGCGAGCCTTTACCGGTAAAAGGATATACCGGTTACAAGATGAAGAAATAGCAACGGTCGAAGAAAAACAGCGCAGTTCCAAATCTCATGAGCGTTTCTAACTCGTTGTCAATAGCCATCCATTTTCCGATCGTCCGTTACTTCGTATAATAGAATGAGCCCGTTTTCCGGGATAGGTGGGACGCGAGGGACCATTTTCATAGAAGCTATTTCGTTGCGCCAGATGATACCGGATACGTCGTTGATTCAATGGTACCCAGTTAAGAAAGATGGGGTATGAGCAACACTCGTGATATTCGTCGCTGTCGGAAGACGCGAGAACGAAACCCAGTATCGTTGAAAGCTTACCGATAGAAGCGGAAAGCATGATTCAGTATAGCCAAATTTAACGTAGATTTCAAAATAACATTTGCATGGGCACGAAGTGCTCTGCGGTGAATAACCATCGATATATAAATATATACACATACACATATATATATGTATCTATGTATTTTGTATCGTCTTTGCAATTCTGAGAGCATGTTGCAATCCAAAAATATTAACGTATTGCCACTTACTAGCGTAGCAATACTAGTTTTGACAATTACTACGACTGATATAGTATTGGAGGGAAAGAAAGAGAAAGAAGTACAATAAATGCATAATTATATGTACATAATATGAAGATCGTGAAGGTAACGCATTAAATGTGACAATAACAACTAATATATTTATTAACTGTGATAAAATATAACATAATGACTATTATTGCATATATCAATCATGCATCATCTACGTGTGACATATATTAATTATACCAAAACTAAATTAAATTTTAAAAAGTTGTTAAGGGTTAAACTAAGAACAAATTGATACATATAGGATTTTGATTAATTTTAATTTATATAATTTGAAACATATATTTTGTTATTTCGTTTTGTTCAAATTTATACTTTATTAGAGAGCTTATTTTATTGCAAAAGAGAGAAAGATTCAATATATTATATAATATATTAATTTATATTTAAATGTCAGAAAATATATGAACATTAATTTATAACTTTATCCCAAATTATTTTTGCAATAAATTTTAAATAATTTTGTCCAATTTGAAGAAACAATTTCTCTCCCGATAAAAAATGTATTGTTTTATAACTTTTAATCTTGTCTGGTATTCATAACAGAAAATACGTTATTTGCATGTATGCATGGCTGTACAAATTCACAGAAGAATTTAGGGCCTGACTACGTAGATAATTAAGACAATTCGTCGCTGTGCCATTCCTCTGAATTGCGATCGTCCACTAGAGATCCGGAGGAATTGGCGATTTATCCGTTTTTCAAGTACTATTTAACCTTCCAATTATCCCGAGTTTACGACCCCAATCTGCGATCAGAATTGGGAAGCTGGAGCCAGTGAGTACCGGTTTAAATTTCCAATTGAAAGTTCGCGCGATAATTCGTTTCGATTGCCCCATAGAGGGAAAAGTAGACGAAGCCGTGCCAACGGAGAGAGAACAGTTACTGATTTAACAAAAAACGGATTTTCCACCAGGTTTTTGTGCGACCCGTACCATGGTGCGGTTATGCAAATGCGTCACGTGCGCCCACGCACGGGCGTGCGAATGATAGGCGATAACAGCGCACCGTCGATGATCAGTAATTACACTCGCCTAAACTCAGGTAACAGTCTAATATCGGCGTAATATCCAATTTTCCATAATCAATTCCGGATCAACATATATCGGTTCTGACAAACTTTGATACATCCAACGCCCTGGTAAGAGCATTCTCCTCGTTGAAGGCATATAATGAACGATGCATGACAAGCAGTTATCGGGTAGATAAATACTGAGATTTCCAGTGAAATAATAAATATATAAATAATATAACGTAATATATATATATATATATATATATATACAAATTTATAAGTTAGATACTATTAAATCCAAATTATCTTCTTAGAAATCAATATGTATAATCTCTAAATATATGCCTAGGAATCACATTTCAAAAAAATTTTTACAAAATAATATAAAAATTGATTTAGATAGAAATTTGACGATACTGTGTTCGCAGCTATTTTTTTATGTCGGAGGAATTCGCTGATTAAATAGGACGTTAATAGAATAATCAGGAAGGACAACCTGTAAACTATAATGTCGTACGGACAAATCGAGTGAAATGAGCTGTAATGCGAAACGCAGTCGTGCGATAGAGTGGTTAACGATGCAATTTAGGCTGAGATCGATTTACACGGGTCAAGCAACACCTGGGCATCTGACAGCAACATTAGTGCAGCAGCAGATTGCATGTCTTTCATCACGTCTGGTACGACGTGCATGTATCAAGAACGTCTGAAGTTAATACACCGCCGTGAAACGTGGCTAATGACCGTAGAGCGCGAATTAATAGCCCTGTATTAAAGGGCAATAACGCATACCACTTGCATAATTTATCTGCGAGAAGACGGTGAATGCACGCGGCCTCTTTTGCCTAGCGCATTCTTTGTAATGTCGGATACAGCAAAAAATTCTATTATACAGTACAAATCGAAGTTTAAGTAACACATTAAATATATAATATGTGTTGAGATAATTATATAATTTATTTCACAAGTTATTTCTTCATTTCTTACAGAATTACGCGCAACGTAAATTACAGGACCAATGCTACGTAAAGTAGCAGGACCAATGAAGTACAATGATTTTGTGTAATTTCTTATTGTAGAATCAATAAAATGTAGAATCGGGACTAATGAAAAGCGCTAAATATATAAAACATAGTAGACTTTCCTTAAAATCTCCCCTCAGGGAGTATAGAAGAACAGGATATCCCGGAGACTGTGCTTAATGGATGTGTTGTCTTTTAACCCGGGATCTACTTAAACTAACTTGCCTATTAATTATAGTGCCTTGGAAACTGGGTGTGTTCCCAAGAGTAATGTACTCAACATTCAACACATTCAATATATCCTATGTTGAACTTAATCCATGATACAGCTCGTGCCGAAATGCTATCATTAAAAATTACTATAAACTTGTAACAATTTAATGACAGATTAAGAGAATGCTTAATAAATTCGCCATTAAGAGTAGCTTTGTACTATATCTAAATACTGCAGGCGATTATGTTCGAAAAGCAAATTTTTTATAAACCAAAAGTACTTTTACGTGCTCGCTGATAAAATAATCGTATTAATACGAGTGAGTTAATGTATCAATTCAAAATTCGTAAATGTCCGCGTTACAAAACACACATTGTTTTAAATAAATAAAAGAAGAATATAGAATATAGAATAAAATTATATAATTCCTCTCTTATCTCTCGATATAGTTAATATTTATTATATAGAATTGGAAATGAAGATAAAATGAGTAAAACGTATGGCTATTGTGTAAGAAAAAAATCCTTCTCAGTCTCAAATTTTCAGGTACAGAGATTAGGAACATATTTTTTGAACAAAAGCAAAATGCAAGAATAAAATATCACATTACTCTCTGTCTCAAAGTTTCAGTGACATTTACGGAGCGTTCCAATAGTATTGATCCGGTGCAGCATTTCATCATGTGTGTGTGTAACCGTCTGAACGAGATCTACGACTTTTCTTAGGAAGGCAGTTTTATGCGAATGTATCTCTCGTACATTTCATGATCTCATTACCGCAGTGCGCTAGTAAATTGTTGGGAATACAGCATGCATAAAGATGTGGATTGTAAAGAAGACTACAACGGCATTGATTATAACTTTCACGATTCTGCTCGTCATGCAAAGTTTCAAACCCATCATAACTTATACGTGTGACGTAAACACAATATTTCACAATTGTTAGATGTTGGTAATGGAAGATTGATCGTGAAAATGTATTATCAAATTAAACTGAAATTCACAAATGAGACTGATTTAATAACTGATATTTTCTAATATTTGTATTTAAAGAAATAACATGCATTTATATACGAGTTCCTTGATTTATTATATTAATATATTTTTCGATAATATTTTTGCAGCAAAGTCTAAAAATTATTTTTGTACAATTTCATTTAGTTTGAAATTTGATAAATAGAATTCTAATCAATAACAACTCTATATGGTAGAAAAATATTTTTTCCTTTGTAGAATAACAAAATTGTAATAACTATTAAATTCTGAAAGATGCACTGTGAAGCCATGTGTATGTAAAAATCGATATTTCGTTTTTAACGTAAACATTATTTTTACATAACATCCTCGCAACTCCTTCGCAACGTGTTTTCGCCGCTCGCATATTTATGAAACGATAGCTATGGTCTATATCAGAAATTCCTTTTGCTTCACCAGATGGTGTCGAATTTTCTAAAGCGTTCCCGGATAATTCCGCGTTTGCGTACGTGAAAGTTAAAGGGTGACAAGGTTCAGCTGAGACATCGTGCTCTTATCGACTCTCCTTATTGACTCTCTGACGCTTAATATCCTTTTGTAAATTTACTCACGAATCTGACTATTATAATACCCGGCCGCAGCGTAGAATGATTTAAAAAAAGAATCAACTATGTCCGGCTCTCTTAAAAGTAAAATATCCATACGGAATGTTTCCCGGTAAATCAGAAGTCAAAATTTAAACAGTCGAATCGAGCTTCGCTCGGACAGTATTGTTCAGCTTCCGCTTTTGTTGTAAACGCACTTATCTAATTGTATGAACGATATACACGTGCGTGACATAGAACGCGACGGAGCACATCGGTGTTAGATATTCAAATGACTGCTTGTTAATTCACACACCTTCGTTTGCATGGTGGAGAGCGAGAAAGCGAAATGTGTACGTATCGCGCGCGACAGTACATAGCTTGATAAATTAACAATAGTCCACAGTGCGAGCGCGTGTCTCGCTTGGGCGTTGCATCTCGATTTCCTTCGTGAAATATCCGTCGCGTTCGATATCTGTTGCGAGAAATAAATCTGCAATAATTCATCGTACAATTTTGCATGCAATTTTGCATGCAAGAAATATGTGTCGTAAAAAAATCAAAGTGAAAGCCATAGATTTTGGATGTTACTTTGAACAAATTAGTGTATAAAATGTTTAATAAATAAATTGTCAATTGTTTAGAAAATTTTTAATAATTTAAAGTAAATAAAAATATTTAACAGATGAAAATTTGAAAAAGAAAAAAATGCGGTATACATATTTTTTGCAATGATTTTAATGATAAAGTTAGTATTTTCTTTTAACTACAAAGATCGCGAGTTGATATAATCGTC
The DNA here is from genome assembly GCA_003063835.1 of Aphaenogaster floridana. Lineage (NCBI taxonomy): Eukaryota > Metazoa > Arthropoda > Insecta > Hymenoptera > Formicidae > Aphaenogaster > Aphaenogaster floridana. The sequence continues at coordinate 56,869 of NJRP01000237.1, read as the reverse complement.
AATATCTTCGCATAAAAAGAAAAATCGCATAAATACGACAAGTATTCATTTAGTCATTAGCAGATTATTAAGAAATGAGAATTATTAATTTTCTGAAATTAATGTGTATCCCATTTGTCTTTAAGCTTCAATTATTCTATATATATATATATAATATATATTTTATATAACTTTGTTTCCTGTATTATTTATTTTAGACTATATTAAAGCGCGCGCGTGCGCAACTTACATATATATATATATCAAATAATCTGGGAGCGATTACATAAAATCGTACAATCACATCGAGGTTGTAAGGTTGCCTGAAAATCACAGCTGCATCACATTTTTACGGCAACTTCCGTCGTACGATTCCTCAGATACAGATCACCCATCTTTCGATGTTGCCGAATTGACCCAAGTCCGTTGCATTATTCACGATATCGGACGGAAGCTACAAGCAGAGTGTACGTACTGTGGGGTCCCGCATCTATTCATCGCGGGAAATCTTTTGGAAAGAAATTTCAGTGCTTAGGGAGAAACTTTTGTATCGTCGATTCCACAATTTTGTGAACGTTATTTTAAAACGACAGCACCGAAATTTCAGTATTATTACGAGGTGCGAGAAATGAGCTCTAATTGTACAGCTTTAACTTTTATCCATAAAAGTCGACATGTGAGATGTTTTGCGTTGATTGAATGGTTTCTTCCATCAAAGGCGGGAGAAAGAACTTCGCAAGCTTTGCGTGTCTGGTTAATTCACGCGATACGCAAAAAATAACATCGTTTAATGTTCGCTCGGTGAATCCTTTTGACTTCACATGTATGCTGTGTAATAAAAATATACCGGGAAATTGTGATACGAAAGCAGAATAGAAATATGATAATACTAGAGATCTTTGACTTGGATTATTCACAAGCGATGTAGAAATAAAATCCGTAAATTGCAAACACATACTAACAGAGACGATATTAATGTCAACGTATACTGAAAGATGTGCTCGATATTCAATATAATTCAGCTCTCTTAACAAAGTATTAAATTGTTTAATTTAAATTTCATTATACGTATATGTATAAGATATAAAAAATTTAAATTTTTGAACATTTATATATAATAGAAATTATTCCTTTTATTTTATCTTTGTTTTATTTGCAAATTTTCATTATATTCGGCTTCCAAATTTGATTCTAAATAAGTGAAGAAATTTAAAAGTATTTAATTGTTTTAGTGTTATTTAAACAAATGTCTTCTTATACAAGTATCTTTTAAATCAAAGTAAATTATATTCGACAACAACTGGCCAAATTGATTAATTAGAAATATTCTTACTACGTTAGCGACCACAGGTTTTGGTTCATTTAACGAGCAGAATTTTAATAATTTTTGATGCTAATAAGCATCTATAAAATCTTCCCTTCCCCAAAAACTAAAGAAATTATTGCGAAAAATATTACCTCAGCCAGGATTTGAACCTGGACCTCTCTACACTCCGGGCGAGCGTCGTAAATACCTTTTAATTTTTTAAGACATGGAGACGCAAATTTATAGCACTATATGAAGATATCTGTTAAAGCAAATAATCAAAAAAATATGTACTAAAGCTATAAAAATCCGAAAGATTTCATGAAAGATATATTTCTCGCAATGTCATATACTGTGCGATTACTAAATAGATACTATGATTTTTTTTACGTTACCAATATATCGTTTACCACAACTAAATCACATTACAGGTAATTGTCGCGGAACCGTCGCCGCGTTGTAACATTGTAAAGCGCCTGGCCATCAAAACAGCATGCCTCGAATTTTGCGTCAAGCTTCGCTGACACAATTCACGTTAGAAGTCTTAACGAGGACCCATAAAAACGCGCTCAGTGAATGTCAATCCCGCAGCTCCGCCATCTCCGCACTTTCATCTAGCTATCTAACCCTCTCGCTTCCTCCTTCCGGCATTCCGTATCTCCGTTGATAGTTGTCCTCCTCCATCCAGCCACTACCACGCAAACAGAAATTAATTAGAAGTAGTAGAACGTTTGCTCTCCTTACGACTCGCAGCAGTTCGCCGGCGAGTCTGAAACAAGATTACCGGATTTGCTGTTTTTGTTCGGCCGCGCAACGTAATTCGTTTGCAGGCACTCGAATCGCCCTCGTCCTCCTCGTCTCCGTCGTCGGCGTCGGCATCGTCGGCGTCGGCATCGTCGTCGTCATCGTCGTCGTTGTCGTCGTCGTCGTTCTCGTCCTCGGCGTCATCGTCGTCGTCGTCGTCGTTGTTGTTGCCGACGTCGACGTCGTCCTCTACAACGTCCGTCGACGACGCCCGAATGTCGACGGCACCCTATCTCTCGCTCCCGCAAGATAGTATTCTTCTTTCTGCCACACTGCGCGAACGCCGCGCATCGCGGGGCAAAATGCCGGATTACGATTTGGCGAAAGAAGCATCGCGGGAGTTAAGTTTCAGATTTTCCGCGAAACTTGCAACCGGTTAATTGGTTTACTTCCGGCGCATACTAGCGGCCAAGGAACTTCCATCTTCGGCTTGTTTTGCTCGGCGAAAGCTGTAAATCGTCGGCCTGTCCGTCGCCCTCCTCGTACCATCCCCTTTTCTCAGTGCAAGTCGCCATGCCGTGCACTAATTGGAAAATAAATGTCATTGAAAGATAACTCATTAATAAACCATTTTTATTATATACATTTACATGTATGTATAAACATTTAGTATAGATTATTAAAGGAGAAAGATTTATTTTTTACAAAACGAAATCGATACAGAAAGATATAAGCATTTTTTTGTTTTCTTTATAAACATACATATTTTAACTTTCATCTATAAAAAATATTATATGGGGCCTAGAGAGTGGAAAGAAAAAAATTTCTGGAAATTACGGCAACATAACTGTTAACCAAATGGCTAAGTACTGCAAAATATAATTAATGTTAATCCGGAAATTTGGTTAAAAAAACTTACATTTTGTAATTTGCATGTTGGAAGCTTATGCAAAGAATTTCGTATATGTTGTAGATAAAACTTTTCAGAACGAGTAAAGTAATATTTATTGCCTGTGTAACTTTTACAAGTGCTGTTTACAAGCAGATATTCATGTAGCATAATTGCATTATTAAACTAAAGTTCAAGCAAATGCAACAAATTTGTTGCAACTTTTGGCTCATACAAATAGAAGGAGGAACACATTTTAATTTGTCACAAGATTGCAATTATTTTTCTATATGCAATATAACATTATTTTATTTACATTTTTATATCACTTAAACGTATATTTACTCTGAATGTTATTAAGTGATTCAAAGTTTTGTAAACCTGTAAATGGCTCTCATCTTACTTTGAAACTAAAATTCATTTTTTAATCTGCGATTTATAGCATATCAAGTTATGGGATTAGATAACAATACATTTATTTACGTTTATGCAGATGTAAATTAACATTAAATAATATGATAATTACTGCAAAATGTCGAAATTACTAAAGATTGTTATTTAAAGATCTTTATTCCTTACGTTATAACGATTAACGTTATAACAACGTACTAGCAGTAAACTAGTTATCCATATAATGAAACGTATAATAACATGACTAATAATAATCTTCCGCCGGAAATACGAGTATATATCAACGGGCAAACTAAAATAGTGTGTCACGATACGGGGATCGTTCATCTTTACGATGGAACTCTTCTAGGAAGATTCAATTACGTAATATATAATGCCGCAGGATTTTTGTTTAGCCTCGACGGCGATACTTTTGAAATGCCAGTCGTTCGCTTTGAGGAAATTTACCGCGGGTGGCCGGGAGTGAATGGCTGAAATGAGGAAAATCAATACCGCCGGAGAAATAACATCCCAGGTATAAGGGAAAAAGCCGCGCCATCTAAAAATATTGATACTTTAACTAAGGAGAAAAGTTTGGCCGCTTACTGCCGCGCAGTGCCGGGCGGAACAACAGAGGCGGCTCGGCATCTGCGGCGGCTGGTATTGACGGGTCTCCAATTCTATCAGGCTCCGGGAAAATATATATGTATTGGATGGCACATTATCGCATATTAGTCATAAAACTTTTTTTTCCTCGGCACGAGGGTGAACGAAATAAATTTCGCACGCGTGTCAGATGTCCGCGTGGATTATCGCGTTGGAGAGGGGACATCTTAAGTCACATTAATCACCCTCCGGCCGTCATATCTGCTGAAAAAGAACAGCGAGATTAGCTTTATGCTCTACTAATTTCTGTGCAGCAATAATTCTCGTGATTCATTTCTTAGATGTTATTGCGCTTATATATTATTCGCACAATTGAGCGAATTGCCATTCCAGCTAAATTTAAATATTTTAAGAATAATATAATTAAATAATATAATTAAATATAATTAAATGGCAATAACATATTTCTTTTATCTTTCATTAAATAATTTAGATTATTTGCATAATAAATTATAATAAAATTAATTATATCAATACATCATGTTTGTTGTATTAATTATATTGCGATAAATATGCTGATATCTGTTTCGTAATTATTTTGCACAATAAATGTAGATTTTATGGTTTCTGATTATATGTGTTGGAAATTACAATAAATATATTTATAATTATCAAATTGGGATTAACAACTGTGACCTTATTAAATCAATAATTAATGAAAGTAGTTTAACGACGAAATCGTACAATAATATTTGATACGAAATAAAATTATTATATTATGATAACGATTATGTACGTACCATCACATTAAAATCGTTGAACAATTAATAGCTTTTGAAAATAATAAATTAAATTTTATTTTAAACCGAGCATCTATAGTCAACTATTATTTTTCGTGTTTCTTCGGCGGATCAATTCGTACCATATATACTACTTACTACGATTCGCAGTTTATTTTCACTTGTTTGTATTATCTTTGTAAATCTGACTGAACCCTACGAATTTTGTTTGTTAAACATAAAAAAGCTAAAAAATACAAAAAATAAAATGTTATATATAATAGATGTTAATAAACAAAATTGTTTCTTGTGAAAATATATAGGTATAATTATTCTCGAATATACCCCTTTGCTGGAAGTTGTCGAGTGTAAAGGCATGACAGTAGCAGGATAAGGGGTACCGGAGCATGTACTGTATGGGATAATGATTGACAGGTATCGACAGTCGGCGCTAACTGGTCGACGCAAACCTGTCAATGGGTGACGGCGATCACTTGTCCCGCTGTTACGGAGTTCATCGCAGCGATGAGTCGCGTGACGATGCAAGATGTCACACGATACGTATGTATCGATGCGATCCCTACAGATACGTACAACGGGACCGTAACACCCGTGGATAACACTACGATATTAATATTAATATATCACACGCGCATCAATGACGTCGTTAGCGATAACGCATAGTTGCGTAGGCGAAACGAAATCCGTAATTTGCATAAATTATTGCAACGACAAATATCGGGCTTTAAAGCGAGAAAATGAATGCGTCAAATGACATGTATCCGGGATATCTCCATCGAAATGCGTCAGTGTACCAGAAATCATGGGAACTATAATCTCCATACGCATTATCGGTGAATAGCATGACTCCAATACAAACGATTAGTACGATTTTGCGGTACAAATAATTTTATTGCCTTCATTTGAATGCATGAGAAGTGATTTAATAAATTAAAACGAATGAGAAATAATTGTATAATATGCAAATTGTACACAACATGATATTTCGAAGATTTTTATGCAATTTTCTCTGAGATTAATATCTACCACAATAAAAAATATTAATATCTACCACAATAAAATATAAAATAT
>NJRP01000237.1:15532-41373 GCA_003063835.1 Aphaenogaster floridana | reverse complement strand
TTGGTGGCGCCAACTTTTGTCAAACGGCGGAAACTTATTTGTACACCTAATATTTCTTAATATTCTTGATCGTTTCTTTTACACTATATTTAATTTACTTTTAATTTTACATATCAAAGTAAAGACTAAATTTTGTAATTGAAACATATCTCTTTTATAAAATATAGTGTTGGCAATGTCAAGCCCAACAGCTTCATATACACATCAAAAAGTAATAATCGATCGATAAACTAACGAATCGTCATTAACATACAGCAATCATTCACGTCAAGAAATAATCGATAAAATTAATAGGCCGCGGATTTTAATTTTATCAACTACATAATCACAAACCTGATTAACAATTTCCGGCAATTACCTTAAATCAGTTGATTAACTCCTGTACTGTTTCGTGGCATAAACGTGCACAAGTGTTTGTCAAATATATATGACTTTAAGCACACATACGCACACACACTTACAAATGGATCAGCAATGCATACATCGTGCATACATGGCCAATGACCTATACGTATTTCACTACGATTAAACCACGATAGATATAATTATGCACGATAATAAGATCAAAACGATCACTGACACATATGATTACGACTAATTATTTCTATAAATTTACGATTTTAATTAATATAATTTTTCTCACCTTTTCCCAGTGTTTTACATAGAAAAAATTACTTTGCGCGACGTTATGTGAGTCATTTCATATTGATTTTATCACATTGTTTATTATTAAAATTTAATAATAGAAAAGAAGGACAACTGTCCGAAGGGCCATTCACTAATGAAATCAGGTGTACACCTGATTTGTAATCATGTGTAATCAACAGTGAAATCAATTCGTAATCACGTGTAATCGTGTAATCTTGCAATATATTTTGAAATCATTTACATTAAACAAAAGCATAATCAGTGTAATCAAAGAAAAATAAGTAAGAAATCGCGTGAAATCGTTGCGATTCGTTTGAAATCAGAACAAAATCAGTCTTGAGGTTTGTCGCGTCGCTATGTCCCAACATGCTCCTACTCATTATTTGCACTCACATGCTCCTAAATCATTTGCAATCACAATAAAATAATTTGTAATCGCAATGAAATCATTTGTAATTACAATGATATCATTTGTAATCACTGTGATATTATTTGTAATCACAATGAAATCAGCTGTGATCACAATCGATTTCACACAGTCGTATAAAATCACTTTAGTAGTTGTAATCACATCGTAATCAACTGTAATCAATTGTAATCAACTGTACTTTGTAATCACGTGTACATCCAATAGCTGAGTGAATAGTCCCTCGCAACTGTCACTTTTATAATAACTTTACCTAAAAACATGCATATTACTCATAAAAAATTAAATTTCTTTGGTTTAAAAAGATTAAATTTAAATTTATAACTACAGAAAACTATGATTGTAATATTAATTAGTAATATTTCTGTTTGATAATGAAACTGCCAAAAGACAAGGAGTTTAATATGTCACAATTAATTATATAATTAATTGCGCAGAATGCCTTAAAAATTTTTTAATATTTCTTTCTGGATAATAATTTTGAGTGATATGAAAGGCAAAATAACATTTCCCTTTATTGTAAATTGTAATGAAAACATGATTTATGTCGGAATAATGAAAATTTATTGTGACACATTACAAACGAGATACGTCTATAAATGCGTGTTATTAATACCTACTTCACCTAATATGCTGATTAATGTGATTTAATAACGAATTCATTGTCTGATATGCAAATATTTGATGATGACACGGCTAGTTAGATCACCGTTAAAACTGCGATGGACTATTGTCAAAGCTACATGCCGATAGAATAGTCACCTCGGGGATACATTGTGCGATCATAACGCAACACTAATTTGTATGTTATACGTAATATGATAGGATATCATATTACATCCGAAAGATCACGTCACATTGATTGGCGCGTATTGTTATATTCACGCGGAAATTCACCGATAAAACCACAATTAACGCACACTTGCCACATACTTGTTATGAATGTCGATTGATCCGCACAAACGATGATATTAGATTAAACAATAGAGCGAGCCTGTTTTCAAAGCGCAATTTTACAGAACTGTCCTCGAATATCTACAGTCAGGATGATCAAATAACCATGGCACAGCAGAGTTAATTAATGCGGTCTCTTAAGCTAATTTTATAAAATTCATCGAACCGATAGAAAAGAACACAAAATGTACGGGATCCATGACACGATATCGGTTTATACGCACGAGCGCGTGAAATACGTGGTACCGTTGAAAGCCATGTATTAATCTCATAATGGAACCTTTTTACAGAAACAATAGCGTATCAGAAAATTACCATCACGGTTAATACCAGTGCTTGGCCTACCTATCCATAAGTCTTGCGGAGAAGTACTCAGCCGTTTTTTTCCCACGGACCACTGCACTCTTTTATCCAACGAATCGCGCCTGTTTTTCCAGTCTTTAGCCTTTGACATCAGAAATGGACGATTAGATCGCGGATAGAAAATAGGTATCCTAAAAGGATAAAAAGATAAAACGGCTTGTAACGAATAGGATCACTCACTCTTTAAACATATATTTAAGCTAAAGCGTTTTCACGAAATGCAAATGTGTATTTTTATCTTGCAACCAGTCAAAGCGCATCTAAAACTTAATTCATCCCTTTGAGTTACACTTTACTTGCGGATATTCGTACATCAGGCACACTCGCAACCATTTTCGTTCTCCAGTGGGCTTATCTCTGGGCAAACCGGAACGGTTATCTTTAAACTTTGTATTTTATCCAGTTGCGTAGTTGGGATAGGAAAAGTGGGAGATTTTCTTTATCGCATTTTCCCCGTTACGTGGAACATATAAAATCACGCGATAGACTGAGAGAATGAAAATCCCGATTCTAAAACGGAGCAAGTAACAGCCAAATTCTTTCAATTGTTATATTGAATATAATAGCTAGAATAAAACACCCGAATGCAAAAATTCTCAGTTTGGAAACGAAAAATCTATTATTGTCAGTTGTAAATGCTGTTTTTTCAAGTTCTGACTACGCTTTCTATGCTTTTAGGCAAATAGAATTCTTTTTTACTAAAATTTCTCTCTGTTTGAACTACGAGCAGAAACTGTGTTGAAAGTGTAACTAAAAAATTGAATATACAGTTATTTCTAAATATCTAACTCCAATTTTATTAGGAAATTTAACGTTACTTCTATCATTGATAATTTTTATTCTCATAACGTATAATCACTGGCACATATTATAGATTGACGTTAAATTTAGGGATAATCACATCACTATCACGGAAAGAACGGTTTTGCTGAAATATTAAAAAATTTAGCCAGATACAGATCTGAAAAATAATTTTGTTGGATCATCAAAATAATTATGTAGGACACTCCAACATAATGATAATGCTGCAAAAAGTTTTGATATTCTAGCAACTATTTTAAGCGTCCTACATAATTATTTTGATGATCCAACAAAATTATTTTTCAGATCTGTATCTGGCCAAATTTTTTAATATTTCAGCAAAACCGTTCTTTCCGTGATAGTAGTATTAACTTCCCTTTGCCGCGTATCTCCTGTGTGTATATAAATCTAATATATACTTATAAATGTAGAATCGAGAAAGGATACGATATTACACCTATGTACGTCTTCGTTAATAGACACTCTCAAAAAATCTAATTTTATGAATACTTTGGCGGAATTCATAATCGCGCAAGTTATCGTCCTCGTAAATCAGTCGCCGAGGATGGTGTAAGTGCGTCCCTTACGAAACGGCGACGCGTATGAGTTTCCTCTATGGCTACCCTCGAAGGAGTTTCAAGATATTCGAGAAGCCAAAGGCGCCCGAAAGCTACGAAAACACAAACGCATCGGGTACCGCTCTTCCTTTCTGAGAAAGTTTCTGTTGCAAGAATTTTCAGTGTTCAATATTTGAGCGTTTCCTACATAGCTCGAGGATGTCCTTTTCATATACGCATTGGCGAATCTTCGCAAAACAGCAAATATACGATTACGTCAGACGCGGGTTTTATTGCGGCGGCTTTCATCTTGGGTCTATCTATAATATTACGATGTGTCCGTTTTATGGGTTATATTTCTTTTATTCACAAAACTATGTGCTATATTTTACATTGACATTTTACATCCGATTTCGTGCAGCGAAATAAAATTAAAATTGTCGTAGAACAGAGATTATTAATAGATAGCAAAGAAATAAATTTGTTTTGTTTTTGATGATAGGCAGCTTTTACATAAATATTATATAAATATATATATTATTTTGCATAAATATATACAATAATTTCTTTAATTTAAGTAGTATTTACGAAACGAAACGTATAGCAACCGCGTCGTACAGTCGAAACTCAACGATGAATTGTGGATTCATCATTCTGTGGGAGACAGCGTCGATTACACGAAAAGGCAATGGCCACAAATTTCAAATAAAAGCATTGCGATCGATCCTCCACTAACTGCGACAAATAACTGCAGTCGGCATATCCATATATTCCTATATCGTCGTTAGTCTCTTCACAAACATTGTTGTAAAACAAACATATGATTGATGTACAATTTAATGTTTAATTTTACTTATTAAGCCACATATATTTAATTTGCCCTTATTTTTTAATTGTTAATATAATTTATGTTTTTTATACTTGTTTATTAGGTATAATTTACTTAGCGTGTTATATTATTAAATACATTCCTAGATGGCATTTTGTAAAAAAACTTTTAAAGGAGGCTGGAAAGGAGGCAGATTAAAAATTTGCTGAAACAATAAAATATTTTTTTTGGAAACGATCTGACACGATTGTGTCATAATTATTTTATTGTATTTGTTTTGTGCGCTTTGATCTAAAGTAGCTTATATGCTCTTATATGCACAAATTCTTTGATAAACAAGGTAGCTATAAACGTGATCCACATTAAAAGGCAGATTGTGTCGCATTGTTAGAGAAATACTCAAAGCTCTGAAATATGCGCAGCATGTCCTGTCGTTCGTTTGCTCGGCATGTGCCGAGTGTCCTGAGGCCGATATCGATTTTCATCGCTAGTCCTAAAAGTCGTCGGAAAAATTCACGAATTTAGTAATAGAAGTATTTCGCCCACTTCCTCTTCGTCAAACAGTAGTACTCTTATCAAATGAGAACGTTTGCCAATGTGACATCAAAATTCACCTGCTTTATCTCACGTGAGATTACCAAGAGAATAAATTGCTGTAACGTTATAAGGTCTACAGTTTAACGATTTTTATGATATATTACAATCTTGAAATTAAAGATACTATATAAAATAAAAATACTATTATTATTAAAAATGTTAAGCCAATCATATATGTTTTAGAATAGTAAGACATTTTTCCTATAAAATATACAATCGGTGTAAGAAATCGATGTTCATTGATGTAAGAAAAAGATTATAATATTATAAATATGTGGCGTTATCGCGGATATTATAATAATTTTATTTTCCTTTTTTCTCTTTGTTTAATTTTTTCATTAAATATGCTTTTATTTATTCATTGTATTTATATTTTATTAAGTATTTATATTTTATTAAGTATATATTTCATTTGAATGTGTAAATTGTGTTATGTTTAATATATACAGAAGTACATATGAGAGAAGAGAGTACAACCAAATTCCGGTGTTATTATAAAATATTAGTAACGCACATATATCGCTGGGGGAACAAAATATTTTCTACTGCCTAACCTGTTTACGAACAGGTAAGGCAGTACGGCTTTTGGTAAACTTCAACGAGTCTCGCTTTGCTTGAACGTCGCTTTGCGACCTGACAGCGGAAATTGCTATTTAAATTGCTTTTTAATGGATACCGTACATTTATTATTTCACTTGCAGAAGAGACGATGTTTTCTAAATTTGACATGGCTTTGATACGCTATAAATCTATAAACAGTCAACTTCGTATGTGAAGCTGACTATAATATGATAATGCCTATTCACCTGTTTTAAAAATTATGTGTGATAATCTGAAATGCCTTGCACGATTTAACGTGCGAATTTTGATATTAATTATCTATGAAATTATAAATAGCACAGCTTAAAAAAGATGAGATGACAATTCATCGCACCTTTTTTCTTATTTCGTACCATTCATCTTTTGCAATGTATCAGAGAACGGGATTCCCTCCAGAGACATTTCCGCTACTACTAGTGCATCTTCTTTTCGTCGCAGTCGAACGCATTCCTAAAAACGTTAATCGCGGCTGACGTATCGTGCCCGATTGCAGACGTGTGTATGTATACGAACAATTAAAAAAAAATATATATATACGCTCATCCTCTGTGTGAGAAACACGACGAATATCAAATCGATACAGTGACCCGCGTTGCGCGCGCATCTGATAGTCACGCACACTTCGCAGTTGCACTTAGCGTATTGGTAAATACAGAAAGTGCGGCATGTACGATAAATTATCTGAGTTCGAGAAGTTATTGGTAAATGTCTGATAACGAGGCAGCCTCTTCGGAGATACGCCTGTTGTCCGCATATTACGTGTGCATCAGTGAATTTTTCGCATGCGTTAGAACCACTGCTTCCTCGTAACTGTCACTACATCCGATTTTTTAATTGCATATTTATGTTTTAGAGATTTATTATTTTAACAGGCGTTGTCGTATTTTTGTTATGACAATATATTTACGAAGTACACACAAAAAATACAATATTTTGAGTAAAAAAAGTCATTTTTCATTGAAAATATAAACTTGATGCAAAAATATGTTTTATAATTTAATAAAATTTATATAGCGTGTATATTCACATTTTTCAATCTGTACAAATTCTTTGAAAAATTATGATAGAACATGTATATATACATATAATCAGACAAAAGCGAAATTTAAAAATCTGTCGAGCGAGAACGCATTTCTTTTATCGGTCATTGTTAGTAGAAATAACAAAAAGTTATAATACATGTCCCATTCATATATGGCGAAATTAATTTTTATAACAATACGTAAACAGTGAATATATCTTGGCTATGTATTTGACATATGATGGCCAATTTTGAATATTAATGAGAAAAAAAAGGAAAGAAGAGAGAAAGGAAGATATACAACCAGTAGAACGCACTAATAAAAAATATTGTTACATAAAATCAGATATAAATATTATCGGTTCTTATATTATGCAGATAGTGACGGGGGGTAAAGTATATTCGTATTGCAGAATTTCAGCAATATTTTTGGTGCTAGCACGTCGTCAGTATAAATTAACGTAAACGCAGAGCAAACGAATCGCGGGTGTCCAATTCTTGTAATTTATACGCCAAGCAATCCTTTGTGTACCCATAATGCCGAGCCGCTTAATTTAGTGAGATACCTGGCTGTTCAAACACCAGCTTTGCGTACATCCTCACCCGCCTCTCTGCTTCTAAAGGCGGCATGTACACAATTAAGCGGAACGTCGCACGTTATCGTGCGGGGACGATTCCTGATGAATCGTACTAACAAGTTCTATAACGATTGCCAATTTGTTCTCAATGATATCGTGTACGAAAAAATTTTCAGCAATTGTCCGCGATCGCTTGTAACTCTCTTCCCAGGCTTGGAAAGATTGGAGCCGCGTACACACACGTCACGGCACAAAACGGGGACGTCGTCGCTGTCATCGGCGCGTCTGTCGAATGTGCAGCGACGCGCGGGCCTATCGGCTGGCTTTTTGAGATGCAGATTTTACGCCTACGCTCGTATATTCCGTCGTGTTTTGCGATAAACGTGCATCGTGCACGCACCTGTGCGCCCGCGGGACCGGCCGAGCGTGTCGCAAATTTACCGGTCAATGGCGACGACTGCGAACGAACGCGTGTGCCCACTGGGTCGGCTCCATCCAACATAAATCCCCTATTTTCGTGACGAGAAAGAAGGAGAAAAAAGTGCCATCCCAAAGAGCATGTTCTGGCAGGACAGCCAGAAACTTTTCCAATTAAAGTACTCGCTATCCGGAACGATCGACGGGATACAACACCGATCTGCCCGGTCTCATTAACGCTCTTCCAAGGTGGATACAGCGGGCCGTGGAAAGGGAAGTAGATGGATAAAGAGACCGGATCGTCCGGCTATTTTTCTTGGCTCCGGCCATAACGTCCAGGCTGGAATGACAACGCGCTCCTCGAGATAGGTAGCGAAACGTTTCGATTCCCATCAGCAATCGAGCTGCCGATGTATCGCGAAACCGGTACGGGCTAAAGGAATGAAACGAATATAGACCACACTCTGGGGCCGGGCAATTTTATTCGAAATCGTCCGAGTGTTAAACTATGCCCGATTGAAAATCGATATTTCATTCCGGTCGAACTGCCGACACGCCGAGAGAGTAGCCCGGCAGATTTTATATGTCGAGTGGACGGCGGACGCGCGCATACCTCGACGCTACTGCGGCAAAAATTCTGTTGCGCCGAATAGTTTTGCTGTCTGCCTGGGATTAACCACGCTCAAGACGCGGCATGGTATTTCTCTGTACGTGTAGCTACGTATATAACTGGCTGAATACTTTCTCTGATCGATGGATAGTGGAATATCGACAACCCAACAAAGGCAAAAAAGAGAATGTAACGTGAAGAAGTATCGAATTGTCATAAAAGTCATAACGCGTCCGTTTGCAAACAATGCCTTAGAATAGCAATTAGGTTTGTACATCTCATAAATTACTAATGATTTGCCGCAGAGATATTATTACAAGATTACAAAATGCTTCTCTCTAAATGTACTCAACACATAACTATAAATTAAATATATTTTCTTTACGTTCACACAAGTTCATAAAATTATTATAGGATAGTTGTAATCTTTAGCTTTGATATAATATGAAATAAGTATTTTATATAATATACACTATATAAAACAGAATATGTACTATAAATCCTATAGCGGGCAGTGTGATAACAATTAGTAATTGTCAAATTTCGCAATTTAATTGCATTTTATTTTAATTACGACGAATTTAAAATTGTATGCAAATAACTAAACGATATTGCATTAATAAATTAAGATATGTGGATTCACAGATAATGTCGGATTAAGCACGCGTAGTAAATTATATAACAACGAAAGCACGCAGCTCACTTTGTCAGCGTCGTGCTTGTAGTATCTAATGGCCGACCTTGTACATATCACGAACGTGCAGTAGACGACTCTTTAGTGCAAGTACTAAAACGAAGTAATAAAACGTGTTACAACAGGGGCTGTTTCGCCGTTCTGCCCGGCGATAGTTAGCTTTCGCAAGATTTACAACTTCTACGGAGAATGATTCTTCATTTTCTCACGCCTCGAACTCTCGAATACTTCTCGTTTATCTCTAAAAAGATGAAGGATGAAGACGTACGGCGGAACGGACGAGATTTATGTTGATATTTAATGTTGGCAAAACATTACCGGCTACATTAGCATCCAAACAATGAATAGCTTAAACATGTATCATAAAATGCTTTTGCATTTTCATTTCCTTAAACTTGGACGCAGTTAAGAAAGCATTTCTAACAGTAAATACTATTTTAATAGAGGGTACAAGAAGAAAAGAGAGAACAAGAGAGAGAGAGAGAGAGAGAGAAAACTTTAATATTCACTACCTCTTTGGATATTATAAAGTTTATATCAACAATATTTATAGGACATTATTATGCAAATAGAGCTTTAAAATACTGATAGCAAAATGGATGGAAACTGTTAGCGGAAAACAAAACAAATCGCTCGCTCTTATTGCGTCTCGCAATTATTTTATTTTTCCTGCTGCCTTATACTGGTGTGTGTATGCAAAAACGTAAATTATATTTTACCATGGTGTGAATATTTTTTCGTTAGTCACAGTTAATTTTACTGCATATAGTTTAAAATATATTGCATGCAAAATATATCAGCTTTCCTGCTTCATCAAACAAAATTACTCTCTGTCGCGCGATCTTTTCTGATCATGATAAATTCTTTGCGCTTACGAATGGTATATACTGCTGTTACTTATTGCATGCCGCGAGTGTCACTGTGTCGTAAATCGGCTGGACTTGCACAGGGCGGATGCAATTACGAATCTTCTATCCTATGCAGTGCATCGTAAGATATTAACAACCGCGCGCGTTGTAATTTTTGTTCCGACGTGTTTTATCCAGACGCGTATTATTGTCTTGCTTGTGAACACAAAATAAAAAAATAAAAAAAAGGAACAGAGGAAAAAAAGGATGCAGACATTGAGAAATTTACGCCGGCTTGTGTGTCGCGTAAAGTGTAATTTTCTTAATTTCACACTTAATGTACGTACCTTGCGTTTCCATAATAACTAGATATAATGTTTTGGAGCGTTAATTACTTTTTTACACAGTGATCCTACTGAACAATTAATTTTCTTTGTTTCTCTTTATGCTCAATTGCGACCATTCAATAAAAATTGTAAAAATAGTTGATCTATGAAATAAACGTGCAAATTTAAACAAAATTATTAAAATACATATAATAGAAATACACATCATGTTTGTAGTAAAACATAAAATATCTGTTGATTATAATTGAGTTAGGATTAATATTTGTTAAATTAATTTTTGTTTTATAAGAATGCAGCGCGCTAGTTCTCAAATATTGTCAAATAATACACAATAAGACTCTTCCGTTTTTTCGATAAAAATGTCGAATATCAAATTTATATTTCGTAACTTCAATAATTTATCAAATAATATCTTCTTCTAATATCTCTATATTTCTCTAAAAATAAAAAATATGGCCATATTTCAAGATCGAGTTTCTTGTATATGACAGTAAAATACGATTTTTAATTTAGCGAGATATATTCTACCGAAGGTATATTGTGCGAAGGCGTGTACTTGAACTGCCAGCAAAGTGCGCCAGACGTGTGTGTTTGTTCCTTTGAAATACGCAAAGCGAAATACCGGGATATCTGTCGCAGCGTAAAAGCTTGGCTTCCTAACGAATGCAAGGAAACCAGCATAAAGCGCAATCACACGGTTCACACTTTTAGGATTAGAGCGAGAGAGAGGGGGAGAGAGAGAGAGAGAGAGAGAGAGAGAGAGAGAGAGAGAGAGAGAGTAATGAATTTAGTGTAAGAAAATATTAAAAAAACGTTGCTAATGAATAATTAACTTAATGACAACGCTTCGAACTCCACTGACCTGTGAGCCGTTGAATAGCAAACGAACAATTACAATAAATTCTGAACTGTTGACTGTATGACTTCAGAATGTAATAAATAAAAGCTTTTGAGATTGATGCCAGATAAACCTAAACGCTACGAGAAGAATGACTTTACAATGTTACTAATTGCACTTTTGTTGTAAATTTAAATCAAGCATATGATTGATAGAGACCGAGCTTTTTGGTCGAGCGGTGTGGCAACAGAGAGACAGTTTCGTGGGATTCCAGCGGCTATCGCTCCGCACTGGTATCGAACCACAACGTCACGCGGTGATTGACAAAGGGAGGGAGAGAAAGGGAGAGAGTAATTAGTCGCCCTCAACGAAAATTATCTGCTCGCGTACGCGTGACTAATTAATTGCACACAGGTTTGTCTTCGCAACACCTCTTCCAGAGAAATGTGTGGACTGCAAACATACGAATTCATTAATAATTCTTGCACATTGAGCGACGTTGTACAACTACAGTGCCATTACATTATTTGTCCGTCGTTATCTACGCGAATTAACAAAATATACAACCTTGCTTTTAATTATTAACAGTTAAATAATTGTATATTTCAAATTACGCGGCACACGAGAGGTCAAAAATACTGTTATTTCTCTCTCGCGGTTAAAGAAAGAATACGTCTGCAGTTAAATTAGTTCTCCGCTTGAACTTATTTTAGCTTGCCGCGAATAAATACGGAATTCTTCCTACGATAAGCTCGTCTCAGTGTAGATTAAATTCTCGCTAAGAGAACGTCGCCGGTATTCCAAGAGAAGAAAATGTTAACATAACGAGAGCGTTCTCCTCCAGCATGAGAGCTTAACCCGTTCAATCCGCTATCCTTGATCATACCAATCACTGACCAAAAGCAGAACGGTGGTAGTGCCGCTCTCCTTCTCTCCAACGTCCAAAGGGTCGTTATGTCACACTCTCAGCTAAATTGGACGCATCGTAATCAGCACGTTGTACGTAGTAAAATCGACATCCTTCCAAGTATGAGAAAGAGAGAAGTAATTACAAATTATAAATTTGTATAATATCTAAGGCGCCGGAGCGCATTACGCGCGAGCGCGCGCTTAAGTATTTTCTATGACAATTCTGGAAAAATTAGTTTTAGCAGTATCCTTTTAGCGATCGCTGTGATGGTAAGCGCGGACTTCTTGCAACTTGGGGCAAATGCGATAATGCAAACTAGAGCGGGGAGAAAATAGCGCTGTAAAATACCTCCGCCTCACCGACGACGGGCCACGGGAAATGACCTTCAGTAAAGAGTAAAGAGCCTTTTTCTTCACCACTAACGTTAAATTGCGTTCTAATTGCGAGCACGCGGCGTGCCTTGGATGCCGACAGAATTATGAAAATACGTTTTCTGATCCTTCCTTTGCGTTTTATTACGAGCCGCTGATTCTCGGTACGTTGCAATCCGCCACGTCTACGTCAAACGGATAAACGCATTATGCACAAGAAAATATCGCGGTTCGCCGACCCGTGCTAGCTCGGTTGTGCGGCATTTAATTATATTTTCGCAATTCGCCGAGCGCTTTCGAACTACTACGTAAGTACAATATCTGGATTGTGGCGCAGTTGCACACGGGGCTGCATTGCGGGAGTTTTGGCGCGTGTTTATCCTACTATCTTTCTCTCTCCCTTTCATCACTTTTCTGGTACCCTTCTCGGCGACGCGACGTTTGCAACAAAGGCTGGTATTTTCGCCATACATTTGGCGCTAAATGTGACCGTCCGAGCTTTACCTCATGTTGACGTTGAATCTTCATATTAGACGAAGAATTACGCGGTCATATTCAACGGTATAATAGGGCTTTAAGTAGAGGTAAACTTTTAAAAGCGCGTGAGTGATCGTCAAACGGAGTTTGTAAAGAAAACATATATATATTATTGTGTTTTAAGTAGAAATGCAACAATTAATGCAACAATAATAAAGCATTTTAACTCAACAAATAAAGTCACGTATTACTTGCCAAAAATTAATGCATTAAGCACAGCTTTTTGACACACACGATCTATAAAATTTTCTCTTATTACAAAAATACAGCAATAAAGTTTTATTGTAAATTCTAACTAATCAAATTTTTTATGTACCAAAAGTGACTACTAACATATTAAACTACAAAGTTACAAATGAATGATAAAACTTTATTCTTTTATTCTTATAATTTTTAAATTTAGATTGATTTTACTTGAATACATTTGTAGTTTGAGAATTACGTTTGAAGAGGAACTAAAAGAAATTAAATTTGCATAAAATAATGTCTATTTTCGTTAATGGAAAATTGTCTTCAAGTTCTTCAAAAGATTGAGTTACAGTACAATAATAATATAGTTGCATATCATAAGCGCAATTAGTAGATTTGCTCAGTCAGACTCTAAGTAGAAATTTCAGAGTTTAGTCTGGCGCGTGGCATAGACTTTGGAGCGTACGTGCCCGGAACTCCTTATGAGCGAGCGCGGTCGGCTCGATTACGGAACATCCGAAGGGGTAAAGAGCGCAGTCACCCTTAAATTGCCTCGATGAAACGGCAAATCGTCGGTGATACCGTATAAGGGGGAGACAAACGAGCCGGCCATTTCGTCGGATCGGCTCTTACGCGGAGCATCGTAATAAGACGTCGTCGTTTTATCTATCGATCAATGCAGTAGATCGAAAACAGACACGATCTGTTCCCTTCGATCGAACAGGTCGAACAGAAGAAATACTTAATTTCCTATTCATATCCTAACGGGCGTCGATCTATACAACGGAAATGTAACCGTCCACGAACGCCTGCTCTGTGCCACGCGTTGCGAAAGGGATAAGCGACCCGGTGTTGGTGGATACTATTGGCGAGTCCATCGGTAGAATTCAACGTCGTCGGGCCACGCATCCGTTCCGATGTCGGCGGAAAGCAAACGATGTACTCGGACGGGGACAGACACGCCGACCCATTCATGTTTATGGAAGCCGGTCCATTTGCCAGGATCACCAGTGGAAACCACCCCGTGGCATAAGCTTTAACCCCGACGTTGAAACGCCGAGCTACCGGCGGTGCTCTGCAATGGTACGTTCATATTTCGCTAGCAGATGCGCATTTTACTCTAAGAACTGAGGATCGCACTACTTGCGCATATTTAGTAGTTAGCAAAAAAGTTTTTCCGCCATTAATGCTTTAACCTTTGCTCTCGAAGAATATTTAATACTAAATGCCGACATTCACGAAGAAATTTTACAAAGATGTTTCAAATAATAATCAATTTAAGAGTAAAAAAAAGTTAGCGCGTTTGAACGAAATATAAATATCTGTTTTTTTATTATATTAGACATATAGAATATTCTTCCTATTACAGGTTTTACTTTGATAAAACCTATGATAAAAGCGCGCACACGAATATTGTTTGTTTGATGGAAATATCGAAAAAAGTATAAATATATATTTGATTAAGAGCATTACATTAAAAGCAAAATTGACAATTGTTTATTTTATTTTATTACAGCTAGCCATTCGCGTTAACTAGTCGATAATAAGATCGACGTTGAAATCTCTCGCTTGAGCGCTATAACTAACATTATTAAAACAATGTTATGATGTGATTATCGCAAACTCGGCACGAATACCGATCAATTTAACGGCATCATCGTCTAGTGTGAATTATCGAGCGGTAGCTTACCTAAGAATCGATTCACCGAGCTATTATAGCTACGATTACAAAGCTATCTAAACTCTCGTGAGTGGAAGTTGATTTGGCTCGAGGCAACAGTGCGGTCATAGGTCGTCCGCTTGCTGTCTCGACGGTCTAATTAACGAGACTAATTGACAAAGTTCCCTATGAGAATCGTCTTGCCGATCTGGCGCTCATAATTGGAAATACATTTTGCGACCAAGTCGACAGCAAACGACCAGAGTATTCACTGATCCGTTTACTATTCGATGAAATAATGCCATTTGTAACAATACGCCCTCACATACCTCTGTACACGTATCTGTGTACCAAAGTGAACACCTATTTTCTATAGCGATCTTGTATCCGTTTCTTTACGCTTATTCTACAATTTTGCAATGGATATTAGAGTCGCAGTAAATCGCGATTAGATCGCTCGTATCTATCTGTTTATCTCCAAAACACGCGGAAAGAAATAATAAAAATTATTTTTGTCACACAAAATGCTATCGTAAAACTGTTTTGTGATAGTATTGAACGTCTTTGGGATATTCTTCTTCTATTCGCATGACTTATCAATCGAAAAATCTTCAAATGAACTCAGCTGCGAATTTTATCATTTTCGCTTTTCTGAAATCACATGCGATGATCTTCCATGTCCGGCAGTCTATCGCTCGAAAACCATTTATCCTCCAACCGTCTATCTTCTAGCAAAACCTAAAGGCGAAGACTGTATCGAAGGTGGCATCGAGCAGTCTCGGAGAAACTTCCGACGATTTTGCTGTCAGTCTACTTATTCTC
Organism: Aphaenogaster floridana; assembly: GCA_003063835.1. Classification (NCBI taxonomy): domain Eukaryota; kingdom Metazoa; phylum Arthropoda; class Insecta; order Hymenoptera; family Formicidae; genus Aphaenogaster; species Aphaenogaster floridana. Next base: position 25,755 of record NJRP01000237.1, on the reverse strand, counting down.
CAGGACGTGGCAACGAAGTATGAAAATTGCTCGGCCACTTTGTCTCCGCGCGGGAAGTGGCTACGACGGTGCAGACTGTGAGGGGACACAGCCCGTTTCTCACGTCAGGACGGCTATAACATATGGACACGAAGCGCGGAATAGTGTGCGGAAGCCTCGCAGAAAATAATAAGAACCCTCTCTCACGTGCCGGGGGAGTCAAGAGGCATTTGGATTCGCGCCACGCCACGCTGAAAGAATAAAGCTGTTCACTTTTGATACGTACACGAAATCCATTGTAGAGGTGAGCGCTATTGACAAAATGAATGATGGTTATATGGCGCCGAACGTCCCGCCGGCCCCTTACCGAAGCTATAAATCGTCTCTTGCAGAACTGGCCATTTTCAATGTGGCGGGTACGCTGCGTGCTGCCCCTTTCTTCGTTCTCCCCTTTTGCGTTATCATCCAAGCACGGAGATCGCCAAGATAAAATCGTGCCGGTTCGGCAGATTCGAGAAAACGGTGGTCTGTAAACCAGCTGAAGCTATACTTCTCTTCTGTCGAATCTGATACATTGACACATTTTTGTGGTGTGATTTTAATAAGTACTTGATCATTTTTGCGTGTGCATTTGTGCAATGCAGTTTATTAAGTACGTATTATTTCAAGCGCAATAGTCAAGATTTGTTCTTTGTGTAAACCGAGAGAGCTTGAGAGATTAACCGCTCTACCTTATTAGTATGACACGCACAGTCTACATATGTGTTAATATAGAATTAAATGCAACCAACTGCATGTACAGGCATTATATGAGCTGCATACCAAAACTACCGCACGTTGAACAAGTGCAGCCGTTGGAATTAATTGTCATTATTTCGGTAATTACATTTATGGCAAATAACTGCATTTGCATACCGTGGCGGCCGACCGATCGACCGACTTCGTAGTACTCTGGGAAATCTCGCAAAGAGAGACTGCATCGAAGATTGGAAACGGGCTATTTGCTGACCACTTCGAATCTTTGTGCTAAGACTACGCCATTTCCTCCACGATGTCTCGAAATGACGCGAAACAACACGAATGAGGGAGACAGCGAGCGCGCCAGGCGCGATACGGTCGATCTATTGGTCCTCAAATACATCTCGTATTGTTTTACGATTGTTTTTTACATTTTGACGCTATAGATTAGTATAGATAACGTTCGCCGAGAAGTTATCAAAATCATTAACGTCAGATAACAAGCGTCACACGCTTAGACGCGTTCGTACATCAGGTGCGCGGCGACGAGCCGATCGATATACACGTAGCCGGAAACAGCCAGTGCAAATAACAATCCCAGTAGGACTCTGAAACGTGGCCGCGCAACGTCTGTCACCGATATTTGCCGTACGGTAATCCTATGTGCGTATATTTGCGTTCATATCATTCCGAAAATTACTGCCGCCAAGAACGAGTATGCCTTTGCGCATCGGTCTCGTTACCGATTTCAAGTGCTTCCTGTTAGCCCTTTCCGCATTCTTTCGCACAGTTTTTTCATTAACCTGTCCTTTCACGTCGTTCTTTCTTTTTTACGTTCAATGTTGCAATACTTATCTACAGAAGCGATCGCACTTTACGCAGACACCCATGTACTGGATCAAGATTATATATTGCGAATGTATCGGGTATATACTATATATGAGGACCGTCAAAGATTCGGGAACAGAAATGCATTTCGCGTGATATTGCATGCTGTGTATTAAAATTCCACATGCATATTGACAAAATAGTATGATAGATATCGATATGGTTATACAAATTCACGATATGGAAGTATGTATGGTGCAGAACGAACTATCAACAATTCGGCGCGCCGTAAATATCCCTGTGGTAAGAGGTCATGCATCCATATATTGGGAATATATTGAAATCCAATTTATATTTTTGTAACCATTCAATGGGGTGAAAATTATTATTTATTGTGCATATAAATATATTTACATGACTAGTGTCATAAATGCATGCATGACCCAGAAATCGAAAATCACTATCTTGTTTCTCTGCATCAGAAACAAGATAGGAAGGCATTATCATCATCGAGATATTAATAGCAAGTTGAAAAATAAAGGATTATCGAATAAACTATTAAGAATGTAAAAAGATAATCTTGTCTTATTGTCAATTTTAAGTTTATTATCGCGCCCGATGATCGTTACTCACATCTCTTATAGTTTACGCGCGAATATGGAACTTTTATATTCTCACAGGACAATTGGAACATTAATTAAAATCGAATCGTAGCATTTTTTGCACGATTATAAATCTCAAAGACTGTCGCAACACGATCGCGCAATTTCGAAGCGATGGCTCACAGCTCTAACTCTATTTATAATCTGACAACTCGTTGTTACAGCATTCGATGTTCCTTTGTCGTTATTAATTTTCTCAGGGCACTGCTGTTTCTTCGTTCAGTTGATTCGTTATATAACCAGCCTTTAAATACGGAACTACAACATGAACTAACAGGACGCAACATATGTTATTTTAGCAGTTATTTAATTTTGAATTACTTTTAAAATGATTGAAATAACAGTAATATTAAAAAAATACTTTTTTTCTCACAAGAAAATTTTATTTGCTAATACCGATAATAATTTAGAAAAACGGAGAACAGAATTTACGCGAGCAAGAAGATACTTAATAATGGAAATAGTCGGTTTAAACGTTTCCATATTAATAGCGAAAATATTTGAATATTGAAAATTAACCATTATTGATATCAGTTAAATAAAGAAAATTTAACAACAAATCTACTAATAAATTTGCGACCAAAGCACAAATATATCGTATTTCTGAGATGCTGTATGATGTTAAATTTGTCGCCGAAATCTCGCTCGTTTGAATACTGCAAGCACGTAAATAGGGAAAATGAAGCGAGGAGTGATAATGTCGAAGGGAGGAATAACTGGTTATTTGTCCGTCGTAAATATCATTACCCGTACTATTGAAGAGGACGTAACTATATGTAATTCCGTACAATCGTAAAATTTTCAGCGGACGCTAATGGCAAATATTTACACGAATTTTCGATTTCAAACGGTACAAAAGTGTTGCAGCACGATCGTCAATGGAGAACAAGAATCGCAGTAACGTGGAAAATGCGGGGAACTTCAAAGCAAGCGACTGCGACGCTCGTTTTATTATCTACGGCATGTGTGCTGTGCACTAATTTCATTTCATTTAATATAATTACGAGGGGGGGACCTGTGTCACGAGCTTCGTACACACACGAAGGCTTCGTGCCTCACTTGCCTAAGGGTAGGTACGTATAAACGCGTTTTATTGTGCCAGCCTAATTTGCAATCACGTAATTTTATACATGCTGTACACGAAAGGTAGGACGAGCAATTAATAATACGGCGTCATTCTTCTATTATTATTAAAAAAAAGCAAAAGAATCAGCACCGCAAACATTAATAACAATTGATAAGTTAAATAGTTATTCATTTCATAAAAATATGATAACTGCAAATCGACATAATAATAAATAAAAAATTTATGGAAAAAAGGGTAAATTTTGTACATCAGGTGCAAACGTTATTTGCTTCAGAAGCAATTTCTGATTTTGCGAAGATGTTGTTTTAAAATAAACAATACTATTTTTTTAGAAATAACTCAATACTATTCAAAGCAGGGAAATGCATGATTTAAATTAATAATCGCATAAAATAGTTAAACCTTTTCTTTCTGTAAAATCCGCTTCTTTTAGTTTCTTCTTTTAATTTAAAAGTATTTTGTATATTTTGTTTTTTATCTAAGAGGACAGATATTCACACTATCCAAAAGAATGTCCTGAAATGAAATCTGTGAACTATAAAACGTCGGAATAGAATATTTGCGTATTTATCGTATTCGTTTGGAAATGCGCAGCGTTGATGTGTCGAAATATAAAAGATCGTACGCATAAACAGAGCCGCAGATGCCGTAACGAAACTGCAAATAAAAAAAATAATTGGATGCTAGACCACGAGAAAATATGCGGGAGTTGTTGAGGACAAATGTTGTATGTAAATACTTAAGGGTGAATTTTGTCTCGTCTTTTTTTTCTCTCTTCCTCTTTCCTATTTACATTTTCGGCTGGTTGTATGACTTGTGTGGAGGAAAGTACTCGCATTTCACATCGTTCTTATTTTCTGCGCAATGTTTGATGCAAAAATAATATCCTCCTGACTATTCTCCTCTAAAAAATACGCGGATCAGCATAGTCTGCATATTATTTTTATGTAAAAATAAAGATTATTGATAATTACTGGTTGCGATATATAAAGTTCCGATGCGCTGATATCGAGCGCAATTATTAGTGACGGGAAAAGTGAACAACGAGATTTCACAAACGACGCTGAAGTACAGATTACACCAATTTTGATGTTTCATTTTTGTAACAAGGAAAAAGGAAAAATATATCTGAATATTTTACATCTGGTAATGAAATGACGTATTATGCTAAGATTAAGAAGTGAGTAATAGAGAATACTGTCCAATCGTATATAATCTATGGCCATTCAATACTTAAGAAAAATGCTAGTCGTTGTCGCTTTAAGATATCTTAAAGATGGAACGCTTTTGCTGTAGAAACATATTTCATGGTCTGGCAGGGAAAAATAATGGGTCCAATCACCAATTGTATGGAGGCTATCCGAGTTAGAATATCTTGTTATCTAGAGAGGAGGAAAGGGATCGAAGGAGCTCCGTCGACTACGCGCTGACGCAGGCCGAAAGTATCTCGATATATCAATATCAGGCGTGCCAAAAACTTTGAATACACCGCCCACCTTGACGACGTGCTACGTGCGGCGGAAGTTTTCTTCACTTTCAGAGCGGTATCCGCAGGAAGGTATTCTCGCTAAACTTCTTCCTCGAATGAGATAAAGCGATAGCAAAGTCGATAAGCTGATTTGATCGCAACAATAGAACTCTGGCTTACAACGTACATATTGTGTGATAACCGAGAGTTCCTACACAGTTCCGGCATATCGATTCAGGAGAAACGCTACAAGATGAAGTATACGCTTGGGACCAGGACGACTACGTTTATATAAATATGCAAACACATGCGGTCAATAAAGTAGTTGAGAAATCTTTTGTGCTGCAAGAAATCTAGTTTGAAAGATGTCTTAATTTGTTTTATACGTAAAAATAAAAAATTACATTTATTATATTTTATTTATTCGTAATGTAAATCGATAAAACAACAATAATTGTCAATTTTATATATATATAACCTAACCTTTGATATTTAAAATATTATAAATTTTAAATTTTATATGAAAATGTGTATTCTGAAAAAAAAACCGTTTATTTTAATATCAAGTACATTGCAATAATATTAGCATTATAACAAAATCTATATTTAATAAAGCATAAATTGCTAATATAATTATAAAATATAATTACAATCTACAATATACATATATCATTATAAGCGTACATTTTTAAGCTGTCAAAATTTTATTAATTATTATTACATTGTACAAGATTAAACTAAAAATATTAAAAGCCGTAATATAGCAGCATAAATATAAATTATAAATATACCGAAAAAGAGCAGTATGATATAAATATGAGCGTTAAAAAAGAAATTTGAATTTTTGTAATAATCTGACTTCTCTCCGATTGAAGTATCAAAACATACCGAATTAAGGATCGACTTTTCTTAACGCAAGATGTGCTGTTTTATCTCATCAATATTCAATGATATAACCGAAGTAGTCTACGTTATTAACATCGTAAATGCAGTGCTGCATGCTACGGTTGGCTGGCAGAGGCCTTGCAATCTGCGTAAAGTTTGCGCAGCGAGGGATGTAGGCTCATGGATGGGGAACTCGGGTTGAGGTACTTGGATCTGGTCTCTCGATCGTCTTGCTCGCCTAGTACAGGCGCGAAACCGCTGGATCGTGAATGTACCGGCGATGTCGCTGGTTTAACGGCACCGTATCCAGCGACGGCTGTGTAATTTAATGAGCATAAAAGCCAGAGGTACGATTAATACGCGCACCGAAACGAGGACGACGTTGTCGACAAGACACGGCTATACGTGCGGCGCCGATTTGAGAGATATGTGACACTGACGTAGGATTATAGAAAATTATGACTCTTTGCACGAAGCTTTGGTATATTTTTCAATTTACTCTTTGAAGCATCGACGTATATTTTCGTAATATTAATGAGAGAAGAAACGCGCAAAAAGATAATTATCTTATACTTAAAATGAATAGCGCAATTAAAGATTGCGTAACTTTTCTTTCTTAAGGATAAGAGAGAGAAAGAAAAATGGTGGGAAAACATAATATTATTTCCCATAAGAATATTCTACCCCCCGTCTAATTAACACTAAAAACACTTTTTAATCTTCCTGATATAAGAGCTAGTGATCAGATATGATTCTACGCTATCTTTATCTTCTGAAAAAAATAAAAGTACGGTGTATAATACAGTTGCTTGTAGTGTTATTACATATCTAAAGGAAAAGACAGTGAAATATATATTTCGTACTAGGTCACTGAAAACTCGAACATACATTATCGCTCGACATGGGAATAAAAAAAACGAGCAATACATCTTCCAACATCACAAGTGCACGATCCTCGCAGGTTGCTGCACGGGAGTGAAATGATGTCGCCCCGACTTGCAAGTTTGCACGACTGGCCTGTTGGTAGGGGTAGAGAAGTTTAACTTCAGAATTTACGGGCTGACGCGAGGAAAAAAGTTTCGGCACACATCTGGATGCGGCCGACCGATAATCGATATGTGTGGCTATTCTTGCCGTGTGTCGCCTACACACCACTCTGAAATCAAGATTTTTCGGCTAATTTGGTCTTTCCGACCCATTTGAGAAAAGTGGAAAAGTTGTTGCACACAAAGGGTATATTTATTTGTAATGCTTACAATAAACTTTATATTGTTCTACGTTTTATTTTTTGTTACACTTGTGATTGAGACAAGCAACATTAACTCTTTTATACCTGAAGTTTTCATTACTCCTTACAAGCAATGAAAGCAATATATATAGTAATCTCTCTCTCTCTCTCTCTCTCTCTCTCTCTCTCCCCTCGTCTTTTTTAAAGATTTAATAAATCAAATGTATATATTAAGTTCGTAAATCAAATTAAACATGAAGTCTATGAATCAAATATAAAATTTGTTTTAAATATTTGTAATAAATAAATAAATTTTACTTTTTAATAAAATATACATAAATATAATTTGACACAAAAACGTAAAGCTTTTACTTTTAACAAAATATGTGTATTATATTAATTTTAATAAAAATTTTATTTATATATATAGATAATATTTGATATAAAACAAAAATAGAAGGTATATATAATATTTTTGTACATTTAGTATATATTTAATTATACTAGTGTTATTACTTTGTTAATTTCCACACAAGTTTTGTTAATTTCTGCTATTAAAACAAAGAATGAATCTTTCTAAATATATATACATATATGTATATTGTATATATTTATATATATTCTGATGTCATATAAAATAAAAGTGCGCAATGTACAAAGTTCATCGATAATAGTCGATTGAGTAAAAAAAATGTTAATTGAAAGCCTTTTCATAAATTTATAAAGTATCTTGTTATTATAACCATGAAAATTAACAATTACATGTCTCATAGTCATATACTTGGAAACTAACATTCGTCCTGCTAATAACAATCCACAGAGCCCCCAGGAGGACTCTTTTCTATTCTATCCCCCGTACGTTCCCTTGTACTTGTCGAGTGCTCTTCGCCAGACACTTTCGTTCGAGCGTGAAACACGCCGCATCTGTAATTTCCGTGCAGGAACTCCGCAATTCTACCGGGTCATATCTTTCGCCGATCCGCGCGTCTTTCTTTTCGTCCTCCATGTCCGTCCTTTTTCCCTTCGTCTTCTCTCCTCTTAACTCCGCGTCGTCCATACGTTCGGAAAACTCGTCTGCGAGTATGTTCTCTTATTTCGCTTATCGCAAAAACGGATCGTTCGGGGAAAAAGAGAATAACGGACGACAGCGACGAGCTAGTCGGGATCGTGCGCGTGAAATACGCAGGTACGTCACGCACGTACCGTCGTCTGTAAATCAGTCGCGAGTGCTCGGGTTCTCGCGAAATATTTAACGACGACTCCTATCCTTGTTCCGCAGTTGCGTCAACCCTTCAGTTTCCCTGCTAAATTTATTGCGTAATTTCAAAACGGTTCGGCATTTCCGTGCCGACCTGTGACTCGTCGCGGATTGCGCCGCTTTCACAAACGCAAACCATAAATTAAAAGTCGCAACATAATGTTCTCAAATTGTCGCTTATTTGATACATAATCTTGAATAAACGATTATTACGAGATAACAATAAGAAAGAAAGTGTGGCGCAAACTGAAATCTTTCCGCAAGCATATGACAAAAACGAAATGCATAAAGGAAAATACATCTAATTATTGTAATAATAAAATTACATTGGTAATAATTATTTGCTGCAATGAATTGGAACGGCAATTATATTATTTTGTAACATAATTGGCAAAAAAGATTGTCAAAATAATTTTATACAAATAGGAAAATCAACGAATTAATTTACGACAAGAACGCTAGCTTTTTATAATTTTTTATTAAATTCTAAAAAATGTTATTAATTATTTAAAAAATACAGATACTAATATGAATATGTGTTAAAATACAGAAAGTAAGAAAGTATATAATATGAATATGTCTGGAATAATTATTAGAACATTTGACCATGTCACAGCTACATTTTTATTTTTGATAAAATGATACAATAAGAAGATTATTACGTATATCGATTATGCGACAAATGATAGCAATGTTAACTGTAGCCCTTTCTCACGGATTCATTGATATATTATTGTAATCAAACATTAAGCTTCATAAAGATTAATTTCTTAAATATAGGAAATAAGAAACTGCCCCTTGAAATTATCCTTCGTAAAAATACTATTCAAAATTTATTGAATCGGTATTTTTGCTTTAACTATTTGCATGCATTTTGCAAACAGGAACAAATCTTATACGAAGTGGATTAATTGGGCGGAGTACCAAATCATTCTGTATCCGAAGATTCTTTAAATAATCAACGGGCTCCAGGTAGAAATTGTGCAGCAGTGGAGCTATCATCGCCTTCATTTCCAGCAGAGCAAATTGTTGGCCTATGACAATTTGAAATATATTACAATCTGTTTATATAAGGATGTATAAAATATTATAGCTTACCAATACAGTTACGTGGTCCAGCGCTAAATGGTATATACGAATAAGGATGACGATTTTGGATTTTCATAGGCAGAAATCTATCTGGATCAAATATCTCTGGATTTGGCCAAAAGTTAGGATCTCTATGGACTGCGTAGATATTATATAACACATTTGTTCCAGCAGGTATTAAATATGACTCTAAAAAGCATATTATGAAACGAGATTTACAAATAATAATTAAAAGCTTCATTACGATTTTGAAGCTAAATGTCTTAATAAAATAGGGAATACATGCATATAGTTTATACATATATATAAAAATAGAAAACATAATGTAATAATTATTTAAATTTACTAAATAATTTGCTCTAAATATTATTTTCTGAAAATATTGGAAATACAATCGACGTTCCTTCTTCGCGAAGGTTACGTATCCGTGAATACGAAATCCACGAATATAAATTGGTTAAATGTATATGTGGAATATGTTTCAAAAAAAAAAATTAAATAGTGTTTTTATATAAACTCCGTGATTTAAATTGGCGAAAAAAAAAATATGATCATATCGATGTCAATAGCGATAGCGAATCCTCGAATAACGAATCCGCGAATAAGAATTCGTCGACTGTTATACAAATAAACTTCATTTATAAAAATATAGAAATTTTGGAATCTTTGAAATGAGCATATTACATCTTATATATATTTAGTTTTTACATCTGATGATATATTGCATAATATCTTTCAACATGCATACAACCAAAAATTGATGAGATGCGTACGTAATTTTATATCTTCCGTAGAAACTCGTGACATTACAGGTATGCTGGGATATAAGCGCAACGATTCCTTTATACATCTGTCTAAATATGGTAGATCTTGCAATAATTTTACAGTAAATTTTTCTCCATTTTTTTGCATAGCAGTATCGATTTCGTTCCTGACACGATCCTGTGTCAACAATGTTAATTAAAATTTTCGTTTCTTATCAGTCTGATATTTGGATACAC